>PVHX01002480.1:0-167214 GCA_004024805.1 Geosciurus inauris
GAGGGAGGGAGGGAGGGAGGAAGGAGGAAAGAAACCACATCAAATGAATCCTTTTTAAAATCTTTTGTTCCTCAGTCCCTTTGAAAGTGATACAAAAAGTTTGATAGTGACCTAACAGTTATTTCTAATATAGTAGTTCCCCCCCTTATCTGGGGGGACACATTACAAGACACACCCCCACAATGCCTGATACTACAGGTAGAACCAACCTGATTTACACATACTGTCATTTTCTATACGTCTACACATATCGATGATAAAGTTTAATTTGTGGATGAGCCACAATGAAGAGACTAAGTACAATTGTTAATAAGAAAATGAAATAATTATAACACTATACTGTTATAAATTTACTTTAAAATGTATGAGTTGTTCACTTCTGAAATTTTCCATTTAATATTTTTGGACCTCAAGTAACTAAAACTATGGAAAGTGAAACTGTAGATAATGGAGAATCTTACTATAATAAGATTAACACTATTAGGCTTGGGTGTTCCTGGCAAGACTGCCTACCATTCTTCTAAGACACATTTATAAAGCACCTACAAGGCATTTGGAAAAGCAGTGAAAAGGTAAAGGTCCATACCTTACCTGGAACTCACATCGCAGCAGAAAGATGCAAACCCTAGATGATAAACATAATAAAATCAAGCATATAATAAACAACAAATTGTATATTTGAATAATTCCAAAAGAAGTGCCTATCCAGATACCCCAAACCAACCTACTATGGAGGTTGCTTTGAAGGCTTTGGATATTTTACTGCTTATTTTAGCCAACTAACAGATTGACCAGTTGGAGAAACAGAAAGAGGGGTGACCAAGAAGCCTGGATTCTTTCCTAAGAATTTTGTTTACAAGCAACAAAACTAATTCAAGCTGGATTAAACAAAGTGGGAGAATTTAGGAGACCCAAGGGAATGTCATAGAGCTCAAAGCTGGCCCTAGTTTGGAGATGGGGGTACCCAGGGTGTACCCTGGTAAAATGCACTCCAGATTTGAGCAAGGGAAGGGCCACACTCAAGGGGAGGACTTAGCACAATTGTGCTTGTTCTGAGCATCACCGGCCACACCTTAGTCCAGCCTGCTGAGGCCTCCAGGAGGGGCTGAAAGACCCCTGGGTACCTCTGTGGGGTCTGGAGTTCTTCCCTCTTCATGTCCAGGGTTCTCTCTGCCACAATACACAGGGCACACTCAAGTAGCTGATGGTTCTCACAAAACACACTTCACAATTTTTTTAAAAAGGTAAAAGATTTTGCCAGGCGTGGTGGCATATGTCTATAATCGCAGCTGCTCAGGAGGCTGAGGCTGAGGCTGAGGCTGAGAATCACAAGTTCAAAGCCAGCCTCGCCAACTTATGGAGGCCCTAAGCAATTTAGTGAGACCCTGTCTCAAAATAAAAAAATAAAAAGGGATTAGGATGTGGCTCAGTGGTTGAGTACTTCTGGATTCAATCCTTGATACAAAAAAAAAAAAAACTATGATTTGGCATTAGAAATAAATATGAACTTGATTTGCTTTTTGACATTCTGTTCTCTTCATATTTTGGAGCCAATAACATTTCTTTCCAGGACTCCAACATTTTCTTGTAACGTGCAGTGTTGCTATCAATTTTGAACCAGCCTTTCACCAGCTCTGGCTCAGCACCCTGAAACCTCAGCTAACCAGTTCTGATTGCTTCCTCAGCCAAAGAGCTCCAGTTGAAATCAATCCAATGATGGTATCTGATGACCAGATTTGATAAAGTGGCCAGGTAAGAACCTGAGCCGCCTTGGGGACAGACTGTGAATCTCAAAGCAGACACACATTCTCCATTAGCGACCTCCGAGGAGGCCAATTTCAGCAGAATCATTAAAAGTTGATGATTCTGCAAATGTCTTTGTGTCCTCTGGGCTGTGGATGGTGGGGGGAGCAGGGAAGTGTAG
Source organism: Geosciurus inauris (assembly GCA_004024805.1). Lineage (NCBI taxonomy): Eukaryota > Metazoa > Chordata > Mammalia > Rodentia > Sciuridae > Geosciurus > Geosciurus inauris. Next base: position 1,925 of record PVHX01002480.1, read on the forward strand.
TTTTCCTCTGAAATGGAATGAAGAGCTAGGGAAAGAAGTCAGTAAGATAATCCCACACTTAACCTTAGACTGACCATGAAATTCAACTTTTAAGAATTTCAAGAGAGATTCAGGAGGAAGGGAGAGCTCCAGTAACCACCGAAATATTTCAAGGTCAGGAGGTGGGGAAAAGAGGTCAAGGATTACATTCAGAATAAATCAGAAAGTGTACAGAAGACAGGTTCAGCATTATTTTTCCCCCAAAGAATCTAACTGATCTTGCTCTTTGCTCTTTGATATTTTATGATGTTGGACGACATCCCTGTGGGTCAGGCATCTCCCTATGTGTATTCAGCCTAGACTGGGCTAGAGTCCAGCATCTCCTATGAGAAGGCCCCTAGCTCCCTTGGGGGAGAAACAGGCTACAGAATCGCAAAAGACCCCAGATACACATAAATAAAATACACTCCTTCTAGTCCAAATTAGCTATAGAGCTGAGCTAGAAGGCCCTGTTTCTTGATCTCCAGCCAAAGGATAAGCATTTCTTTGGCCACCGACTGCATAAATATATGTTGACTCATTTGGGAAAATTAGCAGTGATTTTAAAATTCTGAATAATATTTATTTAAATTTTAAAAAATTTTTATTTTTAATTTTGAGCAAAAGAAGGGCCACACTCAAGGGGAGGACTTAGGACAAGTGTGCCTGTTCTGAGCATCGCCAGCCACACCTTAGTCCAGCCTGCTGAGGCCTCCAGGAGAGGCTGAAAGACCCCTGGGTACCTCTTTGGCATCTGGAGTTCTTCCCTCTTCATGTCCAGGGTTCTCTCTGCCACAACCACAGGGCACACACAGGGCACACTTTAATTGGCACATAATAAATGTACATACTTCTGGGATACAGTGTGATATTTTGATACATGTATACAATATGTATTGATTAAATCAGAATAATTAGCATTTCCATCTCCTTAAACTTTTATCATTCATTTGTATTGGGTGCCTCTTTATAAAATATGTAATAAATTGTTGTAAACTATAATCACCCTACTGTGCTAGAGAACACTAGGACTTGAGATTGTGGATAATATTTCTAAATTATTTGCTAACACTAATACTTTTGAAACATAGTGCTTACATTTTCCTGCATTTCCATAAAGGTAGAGTTTATGCTCAGTGAGTTTGGTTTGTTCAACTTCTTTCTGGTTATGTGTCATGACCCCCTATCGATCCCTATAATCACTGGATCTGAAGGGAAAAAGAAGACTTATGGGCGGTTTCATGTCAGAAAAATATCTTGCTGTTATTAGACAGAAAAAAAGGTCTGTGAGCTCAGGCTCCTCAGGAGCCGGGAGGCAGGTGCTACGAGGTATAGGTCACCGCCACAGCACATGTCTATTTCCTCCATTCTCTTCAGCTCTGTCTCTGGGCAGCTTGAACTGTGCACAACTTCGCTCCCAGATGAGCCCATGCTGGGTGTCCTCCCCTGAAGGAAAAGCTCCAGTGGCCTGGAATGTCCCCATTCAATAAGACAGAATGAGGATGTTCTATCCCAATCCCCAAGTCATGTGGCAGCATGGCCTCCTCTCTTTTACAACATGAAAGGGAAGAGTGAGGATGAGGACAGCTGGAGGTCAGACCTGTTTCACTCTCTGTTCACCACAAGCCTGTCAGTCACCTTGGCAAGTCCCTTAGCGTAGGCGTAGGCCACCGTGAGCTCTGCGGAGACTGGAGGCAGAGCTGACGGAGTCCCTATTCCACATAACCCAGCTGCTCAGCACAGGGCCTGCAACGGAGAGGTGCACCTCGAGGCTGATGCTGCTCAGCATGGGAGGCGCCCCCTCTGCCAGGCAATTACTCAAATGGAAAAAAACAAAACCAAAAACACAAACACAAAATAAAACCCATGTTTCAGAGTTTCAGACCTTCTGTGAGGTCCAGCTTCCCTTTTCTCTCTTCTTTCTCCCAGCCGTGGGAACTGAGACCAGAGGGGGAAAGTAAAGGTCACTCTGGCTAGGGGAACTTTAGTGACTTCATAGCTCCACACATGAGGCTCTCCTAATGTGTGTATATCATTTTGTCCCTTGCATGTTTGTGCACTTGAGCTGACAGAAGAAACTTATTTTGTTGGAGCAAAAATCGGAGGGGGAACCCCCAAAGCCAGAAGGATAGCTCCTGGAGGAGAGAGCTCCAACTTTTCAGATGGTGACATCAAATGGAGGAGGGGAGGGGACCAGGATGCTTGGACAGTCATTTGTTTGTTGATTAAACACCTGCATGGGCAGCCACTGAGCTAGGCACTGGGGAGAGAGGTGACTAGAACACAGACCTGTCTCCAGGAGTTCTCAGGACAGTGACAGCCACGTGGTCCAGTTTTAGGGTATCAGGTATATCTTCCCATTAAGTGTAGGAGGATTAGGAGTTTAGCAGGTGTAGAGAAGGAAAAGGGTTGAGGAGAGGGGCAGGTGTATCCAGCTGAGGAACAGCCGCGTGAAGGTGATGAGGCTGGAGAGGGCCAGGGAATTGCCTGGGGGTCTCTGCCTCTCAGTGGGACATGAACCCAGGATGGGGGAGCCCTGGGAGATGAGGCCGTAGGGGTGGGCACTGGGAACTAGGAGTGGCCCTACTCACCATGCTAGGGGCTCAGGCTCTGCCATTCAGTTAGGGGGCTATTGAGATGATGAATCCCTCAAATAATAGTGGCAGTGGAGGTACAGAGGGGAGCAGGGTAAGAAATACTAAGGAAGGTAAAAAAGTTAATGAGAGAAAAAAAAGAGGGACAGGGCTCAAGTCAAAGGCTAAAATGCTACCACCAAAAGACCTTAGCAAGTGATGGCTCTAGACAGACATTTAGGTGTAACAGTCCATGTGGGGGTTCCAGGTCAGCAGGTCTCTGCTCCACACAGCCATTCAGGGGTCCAGTCTCATGGCAGTCTGCCATCTTCCATTTCTGGCACTCAAAAAAGTTCTACTTGGCGCCATCCCAGGTGTAAGGAAGGAGATAAAGGACGTAGAAAAGGGCTCCTGGGAGGCTTCCCAGACCAGGTCTGCTAAGGGCACCATCATTTCGTCTTCCTTCCTCTGAGCATTTGGTCTTATGGCCACTCCAGAGAAATGGCAAAATGTGCTTTAGCCTAAAGTGCAGAGAGAGAGAAGGACCAGCATTTGGTGGACAGCCAGCAGTCTGTCCCGATGGCTTCAGTCAAAATGGGGCTATCTGAGGGGGAAAACTAGACTTTCTAGTTTATTTCCAACTCCCACATGTCCAGAACCACTTGGAATTCCCCAAATCCACAGAGGGTAGCCTTTCACTCTGGGGTCTGCTCCTCCCCCAGCCCCCAAGGAGTCTGGAGCTGTGAATCACAAGAATCACAAGCTGTGAGGCACATGAGAAGTTTATTTCTTTGGATCAAGTATGAGCCTCTGTGGGTCTAATTTTAAAGCCAAGTTCTTCTCTGATGGCATCAGGATCAATTGGGATAGTCCAGTTAAAGAAAGTATACTCCAAAAATAGGTTTCCCATCAGCCATACAAAAATGTTATTTATATGTCTGTCAAAGGAGATACAGCCCAGCCTGGTGATAATGAAAACTTCAAATAGAATTTGTCCCAAGAGAGTTCTCAGCAACATTCTAGAAGGTCTTGAATATTCAAGCCTGCAGTATTTCTTAGGGAGTTTTTGCTTTTCCTACTTACAAGTGTTGGGTCTTTTCCCAAATTCTGTTAGAGGTTGGAGATTAATTCGGGGTACTGGAATTTTGGTAGTAGAAGAATGACACTTTGGAACAGCTTCAGTTAAGTCTAGATATTATTGCTAAATTGAACAGTAGTTAGGGCTATGACCCTGAATAGATTGACTTAACGTATGGTTGAGAAGTGGCTCCATTGATAATATTACACACCTGGATTCCAATATAAAATTCCAATACAACATAGTCTTCACTCTTCAAGTGGCTAACCTTCATGTGTCAGGAGACAGGTTGCCCAGGTTACAGATTTCTCCTAACTTTCTTTCCCTTCTCTCTCTTGTTAGGTGTGTGGTTTCTTTGTATAAATACACATGCAGAGGCCAGGAAAGGCAGGACTGTGGAAAGTCAGTTCAGGCTAGAAGTGTCACTCATCACTAGGGGAATATGAGGAGGAGGATGTTGGATCTGATGCCTTAAATCAAGCCTTTACACTGTGCTCTGTTCCCCAAGCCTGCTCTTGACACATGAGTTACAATCTGATGAGCAGGACCTTCAGGTACAATGGGGGAGTTTGCTCTATCTGGCACACTTTGTACCCTCCGCCTGGTCAGATATCCTCCTGCCCTTTTCTCCATGAAATGATGCTCTAGGGACCTCATCAGAGAGATAAATACACTCATATACAAAGGACTTCCAGGGTTTCCTGAACAACCCATCCCAGAGGCAAGTGTTTCTTCATGCTAATGCCTCAAGCTAATGGAGTCAACCTTTAATTCCAGAAGTTGGGGTCTGTAGTTAGCAAGTTCTCTCAGGTAAGAGCTGCAAATTACTGAGCAGGGAGGTTTCCTTCAATCCATGAAAACAGTCTACATGGCTGGCAGCTTTTTTACCTGTGCCTGAGGTCAGTCTTGGACATAATTAATAAGCACCAGGATAATCTAACATGAAGGAAAATCTCAGGAGGCCTTTTTCTGTAGGCTGGTTTTTCTATTTACACAATTTTTTCCCTTGGTATTTGTTTTCAGGGAAGACACTTAGGTTATAACATGTTAGATGGTTCATGTGCACAATGCCAGGGGAAAAGGCCTCCCCAGCCAGCCTTTAAGCAAACAGAACAGTTGGTCTCCTTGCTTCTTGACTCAGCTTCCCTTTTCCTGATAGAGCTTGTTTATACACATCTTAAGTGAGTCTATTCAGGCAAAGCCATGTGCAGAAAGGAAAGGAAAATGGGGACAGGCCCATAGGAAAAGTTTGTGGGGAAGATTTAATGACTGCTGCTCTGAGGGAATTATTTGTTTTCTTTTAAAACTTTAATTCAGTTTCCCATGAACACATAGCAGTATAATTCCATTTTAAAATGCTTATGTAATCCCATTTTGGATAGCATCCAAATCAATACAATATTTAGAAATAAGTTCAACAAAAGAAATGCAAGACTTTTAAACTAAAAACCACAAAACATTGTGGAAAGAAGTTGCATTAGTGAAAGACACCCCATGTTTATGGATTAGACTTAGTACTATGAAGATGACAATGCTATCCAAAGTGATCTACAAATTTAGTGTCATTACTGACAAAATACCAGCTGCTTTTTGCTTTTATTTATTTTTTTAACAAAAATTAATGAGATGATCTTGAATTCCTATGGAAATGCAAGAAACTCAGTAGCAAAAGATTTTGAAGAACAAAGCTGGAGGACTCATATTCTGTTTTCAAAACTTACTACAAAGAGCTACTGCAGTGGTCAGCTCTCCATCACTACAACAAAATACCTGAGATCAACAAGTTTAAAAGAGGAAAGGTTTATTTTGACTCACTGTTTCATAGGTTTCAGTCCATGGTCACTTGACTCCATTGTTGCCAGGCCATGGTGAGGCATAGAAACTTCTGGAGTGGACTGTCTGGTGGAGCAAAGCTTTTCTCCTCACAGTGGCTGGGAAGCAGAAAAAGCAAGAAAGGAAGGGACTGGGGACAAAATATAGGCCCTAAAGGCATGCTGCCAAGACCATGCCCTCCAACTAGGCCACACCTTCTAAATTTCCCCCACTTCCCAATAGTCCATTAAATTGTGAATCCATCAATGGATTAATCCATTGATGGATTCAGAACCTTCATGATCCAATCACTTTCCAAAGGTCTGCCTCTGAACACTGCTGCATTGGGGAACAGGCCCTTGACATGTGGGTTTGGGGAGGCATTTTAGATACAAACCATAACAGCTACAATGACCAGGTTTGTGTAGTACTGGCACAAGCATAGACATATAGAGCAATGGAATAGAATCAAGAGCCCAGAAGCAAACTCTTATGCTCAATTGATTTTAACAAATGTGCCAAAGCAATTTAATTGGGGAACAATAGTCTTTTCAACAGGTGGATCTGGGGTGATTAGATATACACATGCAAATCAATGAAGTCTGATTCCTACCTCACATCATATACAAAAGTTCACTGAAAGTGGACACAAGACATAAATGTAAGGTTCAAAACTCTTTTTTTTTTAATATTTTTTTTAGTTGTAGATGGACACAATGTCTTTATTTTATTGCTTTGTATGTGGTGCTGAGGATCGAACCCAGGACCTCATGCATGCGAGGCAAGCGCTCTACCGCTGAGCTACAATCCCAGCCCAGGTTCAAAACTCTTAACTCCTTGAAGTGCAAATAGGTGTTTATCTTCATGATCTTACATCAGGTGATTGTTTTTTTATATATGAGCCCCAAAAGTACAAGCTACAAAAAACAAAATAGCTAAACTGATCAAAAAAATCAAAATAATTGTGCTTTCAAAGCAACACATCAAGAAAGTGAAAAATGTATTGAAGTTTAAAAAAAGAAGAAAGGAAGGAAGGGAGCGAGGGAGGGAGGGAAGGAGAGAGGGAGAACCCACAGTGGGGGACAATTTATACATGTCATACATCTGATAAGGGACTTGTCATGAACGATGCTGTAGTCTGGATGTTTGTCCCCTCCCAAAGTCATGTTGGAAACTTGACCTTCAAATTCATGTTAATGGATTTGGAGGTGGGTCCTCTGGGAGATCCAAGATGAGATGAAGTCATGGCAATACTTCTTATGGCCATAGAGGCTGTATGAAAGAAGAAAAACATGAACTAGCTCCTTGCTCTCTCTTACAAAGTGACATCCTCTGTCATGTTACAATGCAGGAAGAAGTCCTCACTAGATGCTAAGCAGATGCCAAGACCATGCTTAGGGATGTCCCAGCCTCTAGAACCATGAGCCAATTAACTTACATTCTTTTTTTTATTGGTTCTTTTCTTTTTTTCAAACATGGTGTCATTTTTTAATACCTTTATTTTGTTTATTTATATGTGGAGCTGGGTATCAAACCCAGTGCCACATGCATGCTAGGCAAGCACTCTGCCACTGATCCACAACCCCAGCCCTGTTCTTTATTTTATTATAGCAACAGAAAACACTCCATTCAGATAGAATTGTGCTCCCCTCAGATTCATAAGTCAAAATGTTAACCCTCAATGGAACAGTAATTGGAGATGAGGTTTTTAAAAAGGTAATTAAGATTAAATGGAGTCATAAAGGTGGTGCCCTAATCCCATAGAACTGGTGTCCTTATAAGAGGAAGAGTCACCCAGAGTGAACATGTAGAAATGAAAGTTCAAGAGAGGAGACAATAAGAAGGCACCATCTGCAAGCCAAGGAGAGAGCCCTCACCAGACACCAACCTGGCAGCACTTTGACCTTGTACTTCCAGCCTCCAAAACCGTGAGAAAACAAATTTCTGTTATTTCAGCTCCCCATAGTGTGTTATTTTGTTATGGAAGTCAGAGCAGACTAATACAGACTTGTATCTAGAGTACATAAAGAACTATTTCAACACAATAATAAAAAGACAACCCAATTTAAAAATGATAAAATGGTATGAGTAGATATATGAATGGCTAATAAACACTTGAAAAAATGCTCACCATCATCAGCTATTAGGAAGACATAAATCAAAACCATAATGAGATGCCACTTCATATCAATGCTCATGGCTATAATCAAGAAGACAATAACAGGGCTGGGATTGTAGCTCAGCAGTAGAGCGCTTGCCTCGCATGCGTGAGGCCCTGGGTTCGATCCTCAGCACCACATACAAAGCAATAAAATAAAGACATTGTGTCCATCAACAACTAAAAAATATTAAAAAAAAAAAAAAAAGAAGAAGACGATAACAAGTACTAGTAGGAATGTGGAGAAATTGGAACCTTCACACATTGCTGGTGGAGAGGTAAAAAATAATTCGGCCACTATGGCAAACAGTATGACAGTTCCTCAGAAAGTCAAACATAGACTTTCTGTTTACTCCAACAATTCCTTGCCTAGGTATGTATATTCAAGAGAAATGAAAACAGTTGTCCATGCAAAATCTAGTATATGAATGTTGATAGCAGCATTATGCATAATAGCAAAAATAAAAACAAAATCCAAATGCCTTTGAACTGATGAAAAGACAGACAAAATGTTATCTCCATATAATGGAATAATATTTGGCCATAAAAAGGAATGGAATACTACATGCTACAACATGGACACACCTTGAAAATATTGTGCTAACTAAAAGCCGAATACAAAAGGTAACTTATTCTATGACTCCATTTATATGAAATGTCCAGAGTAGGAAAATCTATACAAAGCTGAAAGGTGGTCTCTGGAGTCTGGGGTTTGGGAGAAGGAAAATGGGAGTAACTATTAAGGGTACATTGTTTCTCTAAAATATTTGATGAAAATGTTCTGGAATTAGCAGTAGTGATGACCATAAAACTTTGTAAATAGACTAAAAATCCATTGGATTGTACAGTTTAGAAGGACAAATTTTAAGACGCATTAGTAAAACTGTCATTACTTTTAAAGAAAAAGGAAGTTAATGCAGACATACAAATTAAGATTATCTTTAAAATTAAGTACAGTAGCCAGAATATTTTTTGTCCCTTAGGTTAAATCGCCAGGGTTTTCTTTCCTGGTCGTTCCCCTTCCCTGTAGGGTGGGTTCTGTATGATGATGTTCCTTCTAGTTACCCTGCCTGCCTGGAAGATAGCTGTCAGCAAACAGCAACACTCCCCCTGCTCCTGAGGAGGACAGAGGTCACAGGAGTGTTGGCCTGTGAGTTCTGCTGCTCGATTTTCACTGCAGGCCTGAGTGAGGCTGACAGTCCTTGCTATAAAGATTGTACTATGCGATCTCAGCCTCCAAAGAGCTCACATTCAGAAGCATGTAGCATGTGCCTGATAACATGTATTTGCAGGGAGATGGCTACGGGAAGCGTTTTCCAATCTGTCATTGGGTACGTTCTGAATTTTTACCACACATCATGGACAGAACTATGTCACCTTAAAATTCATATATTCAAGTGTCAATCCTCAGCACACCTTGCAATGTGACTGTATTAGGAGATGAGCCTCCAAACAGGTAATTATGGTTGAATGGGGTCCTGTGGGCCTTAATCCAAGAGGACTGGTGTCCCTATAAGGGGAGAGGCTGAGAGAGATGCCAGGGAGGGGACACAGAGGAAACATGGGAGGACAGTGAGAAAGCAGAAGCCAAGGAGAGGGCAGGCCCCCCGGAAACCAACCTGCCAGCACCTTGATCTTGCATTCCATCCTCTAGCACTGTGAGAAAATACATTGCTGTTGTTTAAGCTACTCAGTTTCTGATAATTTATTATAGTAGCCCAAACAGACTAATACACCATTTGAATGTGATTTGGGCATTTTGGTTTTTCTTTTGAACTCCTATAAGAATAATTATGGTAGACAGATGTGGTAGGTGCACACCTGTAATCCCAGCTACTCAGGAGGCTGAGACAGGAAGATGGCAAGTTCAAGGCCAGCGTGGGTAACTTAGTGAGGTCCTGTCTCAAAATAAAATTGAACAAGGGTTGGGGTTGTAGCTCAGTGGCAAGCTGCTTGTTTAGCATGTAAACAAGGTTTGAAACTCGGCACTGCAAAACAAAACAAAACACAAAAAAATAATGAAGGAAGGAAATAGGGTAGCATCAGTTTTCAGATTCATAGGATGAAGAGGATTCTTTTTCCTTTTCTTTGTGGTACTAGGATAATATAGTGTTAATTTTCAAACTCATGAGATGAGTTTCTCTTTTCTTTTGTGATAGGAATGTTCTGCTATGCTCCCATTCTCTGGATCTGGACCTTTCTGGATCCTTTGCATGGCCTTGACCCTTGCTGGGAGAGTTCCCGATAAGTTACTCCTGTGTTGAGTCCCCTTCTTTCTGTCTTCCATTTCCTTCCCTCATTTCAACCTTTAGTATATTCTGAGAAAGTATATTTGGAAAGTTTTTGAAATATCAGAAAATGTCTTTATTCTACTTTCGTTCTTGATTAATAGTTTGGGTATAAAATTGTTTCAAATATTCTCCCTCATACTTTGAAGGTTTTGTTCCACTGACTTCTAGCTGCAGCATTTTCTTGAGAAGTCTAACATTGATCTGGGTCCCAATCTTTTGTTTGTGGTGTTTTCTTCTCTCAGAAAGTGTTTAAGATTTTCTTTCTATCCTGGGTGCTCTAAAGTAGCTTGATCATCTGCCTCAGCGTGGGTCTGTTTTTGTTCATTGGGCTATCTCCTCCAAATTGAGATTGCAAAGCTCACTTTTTATTGGAAGTGGGCCCTTGTGACGCGGAACCTCATATTCTCTAGTTCTGGGAAATTATCATGTGCTTTTTTATGCCGTGCTAGGGATTGAACCCAGGGCCTTGTGCATGCGAGGCAAGCACTCTATCAACTGAGCTATATCCCCAGCCCCATCATGTGCTTTTTATTAGTTTGTTTTGCATTATTATAAGTTTCTCCCTTTTCTTTTGTCTGTTCATTCTTTACAACTTATCTGTCACATGTACAGTCATTTACATCAACTCCTTCTCTCTCCTTCTTTCTGTATCTGTTTTTTTTCTTTTCTTTTTCACTTACATCTCCTGAGAAACTATCTGCAGCCTCAGCCTCCAGCCCTTCCACTGACCTTTCCATTTTTGCAATTACATTTTTTTGCATTTCCTCGTTTCTGTTCCACTTTTTTAAAAAAACAGTCTCCTGATGTTGTGTAAAATGCATTATTTCGCTCCTAGTTCTCCGAGGACTTTCGTTACAAATTTTTAAAAAGTTGCCATTTCATCTTGCGTTGTCTCTTTTTATCTTTCTATCGTCTTCTTGTTTGTTTGTTCCTTTGGTTTGTAGTCTGTCTTCATAAAAAGACGTTTTCCAGGAATCCTGAGATATTTTGTGGCCCATTCATATTTCAGAATAAATCACCACAAAGCAGGTTCAGGCTCTGCGTTCATGCTTGATGTTTGTGGACCTTGTCCCCTCCCTGTGGCAGTGAGCTGGGTTTTTCACAGAAGCAAGCCCACACGTCAGTCTGTATAGGCCTTTTTTCTCGAAGTAGGCACTTCTTTACTTTCCTGATGATGCGTGTGGGGAAAGGACCCTAAGGTGTCTCCTAAACGTCCAGCCAATGCCTCTTATTTCACCCCTGTCTTCCCCTGCCTTTAGAGGAGATAGGAGTGTCCAGAGTTGGTTGCCACCACTTCCCTCTCCAGCTTTGTGGGATGACAGACCTCCCAAGTTTCTTTAGATCTGTGACTTTTTTTTTCATCCTCTAGACCATTTCTATCCTATTCCAGCTTCCAAAATATTATCTAGCTTGCTGTTTTTTACCCTCCTGTTCCTTTTCTCTTTGAAAATTTATATCCTTTTAATACCATCTACTCTCATTTTAATCAAGTTTTGGGAGAGAGAATAAATACCTGAGTTCTATGCACTTTATTTAACCTAAATCTTCTCAATTTTTAAATTACTAAGTTAAATTCAGCCTCAAATGTTCTTACTTACAAATTCCAGGAGGATTAAGATTTTCTTTTCTACATATTCATCACCCTCTACTCTAAATACACACTTTCTCCCCCCCATCCTAAAAATGAACAGGTACAACCCAGAGAGTTTTCTGAGTCTCCATGCCGACTGCCCCATCTTTTCAGGTGTCCAACCTGGGTTCAGGACTCCATCACAATGCAAATAGTTAGTTTAACCAAATTCTAACGTGTGTCTTCTTCATAGATGTCTACACTAAGGTGAGCAATCCAACTCAACACTGGTGTTTATCAAAGGAAACTCAAGGGGAAACACAGATTTATAAGACATGCTGAGAGTCATTATCATTATCACAGAGTTAATGTCATGTGAGCTCCAACTGAGAGACTCTAGGGTTATCACTAGCCACCTGTGGCTATGAAGTAATTGAAATGTAGCTAATATGGAGGCAAAACTGAATTAACAATATTTCAGTTATAGCCATGCATCCATTCGTGACAGGGAAGTGTTCTGGGAAATATTGTAGAGTGTATTTCCCCAAATCTAGATGAGATACAGGTCAATCGATCACCATGGTCTCTTAACCATGCAATCAACGATGCAATCAAAAGGCATAGTAAACATGAGATTGCTGTAGGAAGGATAGGGTAAACAATAAAAATACATAAACCAGTAACATAGTTGTTCTTACCATTATCAAGCATTCTGTTCTGTACATAATTGTATGTGCTGTACTTTTATAAAACAGCAGCACAGGGGCTGAGACTGTGGCTCAGTGGTAGAGTGCTTGCCTGGTATGTGTGAGGCACTAGGTTCCATTCTCAGCACTACATATAAACGAATAATAATAATAAAGGTCTATCAACAACCAAAAAATATATTAAAAAATTAAAAAAAAAAAACCCTGCAACACAGCAGGTGTGTTTATACCAGCATCCCCATAGATCATGCCTTGTGTGACTGCTTTACAGTGGCTGTGATGTTACCAGGTTGTAGGAATTTTCAGCTGTATTATAATCTTATAGGACCACCATTATATATGTGGTGTTATTGACTTGAATGTTGTTATGCAGGCATAACTATAATTTAAATTGAATTCTGAATGACCACACATAGCTAGTGACTAATATTAAACAATAGAGCTGTAGAGGTGCACAGACATTTTCTCTGTCTTCATTTGATAGTATTTCCTCTGATATGAAGAGAACTAAACATTTGAGCTTGTTTCCAATGAAGCGATGTACTACATGCCTAAACCACACATGTAACAATGTAACTGGGACATGAATGTTTTGCACAAATCGGTATCATTAGGGGGTAGATTAAATATAGGATAACATATATTCAAAATAAAACCTAGAAGGAAAAAGCATATTGAAGCTAATAGCTGTGAAGGAGTGCAAGAGGGAGAAACACAATATATGTTGGTGAATAAGATCACATATCACACAGGACAAGAGGAAGCTCCACTCTTATTGACCCAGTGGTGGCTGAATACTCAAGGAAAACATTTCTAGGTCAAATTCTGAAAGAATACTGTAACTTGTACCTTGGAAAGATTCCAATTTATGAAGATCCTTCTAATTGATCAGAATTCTTCACTTTCTATTAGGCTCGGGGTGTAGCTCCATGGTAGAACACCTGCCTACCACGCGTGAGGCTCTGGGTTCCATTCCCAGCGCCGTAAAAAATAAACGAATCAAATGAAATGGAATGCAGATTTTTGTATCAGCTGCAGATGGGTAACCTTTCAGAGCTAATGTGAGAACATTTCAAGCTTTTGTCCTTTGGCTCAGTACTGCCATGGTGTAAATGAAAGGGTCACCTGTTTTGTGAGGGTTATTAGTACAGGTTCTCTGTATTGTAAAGAAATTGAACAAACCAGTTATAATGGAGGGGAAGCATTTGGAACAGGACATAGTTCATTGTACATTTTCTAACTAATTCTCCCTGGCACATGTAACAAACTCACAATCATCGTATATAATTTCTCAGATTATCATTTTTTTTTTTTAGTTGCAAAAAGAGGTAAGAAGAAAACACAAGATTTGCTTTCCCCTCCCTCCTCCTGGTGCTTGTTTCTTCAGGGAGAGGAGCCTGATCCACATGGAACTGTACTGGCTCTGGGAAGGGAATTTCTTTCTTCCTGTGTTTTTTTTTTTTTTTTTGTAATACTTGGAATTGAACCAAAGGGTGTTCTACCACCGAACTACATTCCCAACCTCCCAACCTTTTGTTTTGTTTGTTTTGAGGCAGTCTTGCTAAATTGCCAAGGCTGGCCTTGAACTTGTGATCCTCCTGGTTCAGTCTCCTGAATCACTAGAATTACAGGTGTGTGCCTGGGAGTGGGATTTCTGAGGAGTTGGATACCAGCTATACTTTTATTGGATGGTTGTAAGTCATTAACATTTTTATGTAAGTTCAGAGATAAGAAAATACAAATAGATAAATTGCCCTAGATCATAGTGGGATCAGAACGTTGTCCCTACACAAGAGGATGCCATGGGACACTGCTGCTCTATCCACCCCTGGTAAGAGTGTTTCAATGACTGAATTAACCAAGCTGCAGACACAGAGGGCCCTAGTGCCTTATATAAGGAAGAGAGTGGTGGTTGTGTTGGCTGTGATTTGCCTTAAAATTCTTTAATGCAGGTTATAAGGTGACATATATGTCTGATAGTTGGTTTTAGACATAGAGACAGTGACAGATACTGTAATCCTAATAATGAGTACACAGTTTAGGGCTGGCTAGGGCACATAAGATCACCTATACTCCACTCCAGCTGCCTTTTTTTTTCCAGTCAACAATATTTTGTTCATTAGACTAATGGATATTTGAAGAGCAAATTTGTGTGTGTGTGTGTGTGTGAGAGAGAGAGAGATGCTGGGGATCAAACCCAGAGCCTTGTGCATGCTAGGCAAGTGCTCTACTACAAAGCTACCACCCAAGCCCTAGAAGAGTGATTCTATTGGCCAAATTCATTGTTTTCAAGAAGGTGGGACAGCTGACACTGAGAAAAGCTTTCGCCTCTCACCATCTGGATGGCGTCTAAGGCCTGACTTCAGTGGTGGTGGTCCAGTTTCCTGCTCAGGTTTCTGATGGTTTCATCAGTTTACTTCTAGGATGTGATTATATTTTTGTTTTGTGATAACATGTAATGCAACATATAGTCTGAGGCTTGAACCTTCAGGAGTTCAATGTAGGACCACACCTGGGATTTCTTCCTAATAAGTGTTTAATACATGCTTGAATGTGTAACAAAACTTGGTCTGTCTGTGATGCTTCCATTTGAACAAATGACCTCTGTTTATGGAATATGGGGAGGGGACACCTATGGTCTTCATCTATCTCAAATCAGTAGTGGCCAAATGGGCTAAGGTCTATTTGCAATAGTGGTTCAGTGTGGTTAGGTGTAATAGTCAGCTCTGCATTGATGTGACCAAAATATCTGGCAAGAACAACTTGGAGGAGGAAAAGATTATTTTGGCTCCTGGTTTCAGAGGTTCAGTCCATGGTGGGCTGACTGCATTGCTCTGGGCCCAAGGTAAAGTAGAACATCGTGGCAGAAAGGTGTGATGGAATCCTGCTGTGTTTATGGTGGCTAGGAAGCAGAGAGAGGGAGCAGGAGAGAGAGACACAGACAGAGGCATGTAGGGAGGGACCCTCAGGAAAGATGAGACCTTTCAGAGCACTTCCCCAGTGACCCACATCCTCCAGCCATGTCCCACCTGTCTACAGCTATCATCCAGTCAGTCCATTCAAACTGGGGTGGACCAATTAGATTACAGCTCTCATAATCTAATCATGTCACCTCCTGTATTAACACAGGAGCTTTTGATGGATGGACACCTCATATCCAAACCACATAGGTCATCATTTGTGACTCATCATCCTGGGTGCTTGCCTCTTCCTATCCTTGGGAGGATGCCAAGCAAGTCCTTCAGTCCTCATGATCCCAAGACTACTTCAGAATTGCAGGCAGGGGTGAGACATGTCACAGCTGTGCCCAGGGTTAGGACTAGAATAGTCCAGGGGTGAGTATAACAGCCACTATTTAGTACATGTACCTAGGACAAGCCTGCAGCAGGCATGTGGCCTCGGTTACCTCTTAAAGTCTTGTATGTCTCAGTGAGACACACATATCAGTGAGGAAACTGAAATAAGAAGTTAAAAGACTTGTGTGGGAGCCAGGCGTGGTGGCTCATGCCTGTAATCCCAGCATTTTGGGAGGCTGAGACAGGAGGATCGCGAGTGCAAAGCCAGCCTCAGCAACAGTGAGGCACGAAGCAACTCAGTGAGACCCTGTCTCTACATAAAACACAAAATAGGGCTGGGGATGTGGCTCAGTGGTCGAGTATTCCTGAGTTCAATCCCTGGTACCAAAAAAAGAAAAAAAGACTTGTGTGGGTTTGCATGACTGGCAACTAGGGGAAGTGGAATTTTGAATTTAGATCTGCCTTCTGTGAAGTCCGTGTTGTTTGGATCTAGACGATGGTGGTGGCGGCGGTGGCAGTGGCAGCTCTCATCTTTATTGGAAGTAATGCTACGTGAAGCAACTGTGATGCCACTCTGCTTCCATGAATAGCCTGAAATCAACTTAAAGCATGTGTCCATGGAAAACACTTTGGTTTGGGACTCAGAAAACTCAGGAGGAAGCAAATGCTGTTCTGCTGCCTGAGGTGGGAAATTGGGAAGTTAACTAATCTTTTCTAAGGTGCCTGAGTTTTCTCATTTTTAAAATGGGACCAATTTTACTTTCCTTTTAAGTGTATCATGAAAAGTAAATGAGATGTCTTTTGAAAATACAAGCTGTGTCCTTAGTTGATAGTTCTGCTCCCTTTGGGAAATTTTGCCCTACCAAGATGGGATGCCAGGGACTAGGATGGATTCTTTTTTCAATCCTAGAAATTTCTCACAGTGCCAGCCTGTTGAACACACTCAATGAATATTTCTTGGTTTAACTACCCCTGGAAAACTTGTCAGCCTATGCCTGGGCTGCTTGTGACTGACTTTGTACTCTGTGGATGGGAGGCACTGTGGCAGAATGTGTGACTAGAGGGGGAGCCTTCGCTGGGACACATGACTGTAGAAACAGGGACAGGAATAGAATTGGGACCCTGGATCCCCAGGATTCCCTTCACAGCGCTTATGTCATAAGAAGAAACACTAAGTGAGGATTTGGAGAAGTAATAAAGCTGGAAATGCGAGCAAAAGCCAAGCCAACAAGGAGAACTTGAAAATCGTTTTCTAAAGGAAAACAGTCTTTTCAAAAGTGTATATTCTTGTAAAGTTAAAAAAGTTAAATCGAGCTAGATGCGGTGGTGCACGCCTGTAATCCCAGCAACTTGGGAGGCTGAGGCAGGAGGATCATGAGTTCAAAGCCAGCCTCAGCAATTTAGTGAGGCCCTGAGCAACTTAGTGAGAACTTCTCTCAAAAAAAAAAAAAAAAAAAAGTTAATCAATGTAAAACTGAAAACAACTTCGTTTAGTAACTACTTCGAAATGAATGGAAGTCTACAGATAACACAAGTGACAGTTTTAGTAAGAACTGATCAGTGTTACTTAGGAAGAGAAACCAGAAATGTTTTACAATTTCCTTCTTGCCTTGGGCCTACTGTTCTCAGAATACTCAGTTTTTCTTACCCATTTCTAGCCCCTTTCCATTTTTCCTGCTTTCTAAGTGTGAAGGGAAGTTTAAGGACATGCCATGATATACAGAGGGGACAGACATGGGCAGGTCAGGCTCTATGGTGGGGACCTGAGCCAGGGCTGTGGGTCTAGGAGAGGAGTCCCAGCCCAGTGCCATCCCTGAGTACAAGTGACAGTCACACCAATAGCATTGTATGGCACTGTCCTTCCTTTCTGTGAGGATAGGGATTTTTTCCATTGTCATAATATTTTTTATTATTTGTTTTAAAACTTATTTTAATTGTACAAATCTATAGGGTAGTGTATTGTAATTTGATACAGTACATAATGATCAAATCTCCTTAAACATTTTAAATCAATTTTCATCAACAAGTAATAATTGTACATATTTATGGGGTGTGATATTTTAATACATGTATATGGTAGGTAGGGATCAAATTGAGGTAATTAATACTTCCATCTTCTTATTTTTTGGTACAGGATTGAACCCAGGGACACTTAACCACTGAGCCACATCCCCAGCCCTTTTTATTCTTTATTTTGAGACAAGGTCTTGCTAAGTTGCTGAGGATAGCCTTGAACTTGTGATCCTCCTGCCTCAGCTTCCTGGGTCGCTGGGATTACTGGCATGGACCACCATGCCCACCACGTTTCCATCTGTTTATCATTACTTTGTGTTTGGAGCCTTTGAGCTCCTCTGAAAAGAAATTTTTGAGGTTTCTCACCAAACGCATGGTCATTTCAGCCAGTCCCCACCAGCTCAGTTCATGGTACCACAAACCCGCGGTGGTTATGAAGTTTTTTCTTTCCCCCTGTGGTGCTGAGGATTGAACCCAGGGCCTTGCACATGTTAGGTAAGTACTGTACCACTGGGCTACATCCCCAGTCCTTTTTTTATTTTTTATTTTGAGATAGGGTCTCAATAAGTTTCTGAGGCTGGTCTTGAACTTACAGTCCTCCTGCTTCAGCCTCCTGAATAGCTGTGATTGCAAGTGTGTGCCATGGTTGTGAAGTTTTGAACGATGGTGTGCTTTCATCTCTGACTGTTCATCACCCTGCATTCAGCATGCTGTGTCCCTTGCCCCTGTGATCATTCTCAGATTGCCACAGGGACAGATGTGTCCTAACCACTCCTGCTTCTCCATCAATAGATTGAGGCTTAGGGACTAGCATCTTTTCTTGCCTCAGTGTATAAGTTCAGTGAAGCCTTTGTGTCCACGGTAGGAAGGGGAAAGTATCTTTGAAGGTCCTTTACTTTTAACTTCTCTCTCCTATTTCTGTCTTTCAACTGCAGTGAAATAATTGCAGCATCCTGCCAACCCTGTGCCTCTTTTTACTGCTTTAGTATGATTTTCAAAGAGTTGGAAGTGTGGCAGTCATTGTAAATGTAAAATGAACATGGGCCAGAGGTTTTTTTTTAATTTCTTCATTGAAAAGGAAACTAGTAAGATGTTGAGATGAATTCAAAGGAGAATATGAAGAACAGATATATAGGTACAATATAGGTATTATAATAAACTTATTATAACAATCATTTCATTTATGTAACACTGTTTTATAATAGACAAATTTTACATCTATAATGATAGTAATTTAAGAATATTAATATTCTAATCATACCAGGGGTACCTATGTGGATCAAAGTTTATTTGCATTGCTTTGGACAAGAATTATTTCCATTACCATCTGTTTTTTACAAGTTACCTTTAAAGTGTTCAGTGGTTTTCAGCGTGTTCATGGTATGTATATTCATAAGCACCACCACATTTTCCAAAATATTTTCACCACCCAATATGTAATATATTAAATCATGGATATCAGGTGAGTATATGCATATTTGTAAATATCACTGAAACCAATCTTACATTTCATCCCTCTTGGTCAGACACTCTAGAATTCATTCCCCTACCTCAGCTGCCTCCCAACACACGTGGGAAAGACTTTCCAACTGGCTCAGGATATGATCTATTTCTTCTCATCTCCTGGCTGTCCTTCAGTCCTGCTGCTGGGCCCTGCTGGAAATTTATTCTCATGGTGGTCCTGGGGTCAGTGAGGTGCACTGCGGAAAGGTCTGGAGAACAGACATTCACGTGAAGGCCCTGGTGAAGTTGCCTGAGGTTTTCATGTAAGCAAAGGTAAATTTCCTCCTGTGGCGAGGAGAGGTTACTTTGTTGACAAGGGATTTGGCAGTCTAGCTTTATCTGTATCTGACCAAAAGGTCTTTTCACAAGTCTAGGGTCCTACTCCTTCCCAATCAGAGTCCCCATCTTAGCAAAGGAACTGGCTAACAATTCTGTCACCTGCACAATTATGTTTAGGATCTGAAGAAGACTTTGCATGTCCTATGGTTATACAGACCAGGGATTCTTTGAATTTGGCCATATGGATACTTTGAGATGGGAATTTAATAGTTCATGCTCATTTGTTTTTTGTTTTTTGTAATTCTTCCAGGACACACAGGAACAGCCATCTAATTCTACTATCTTTTGTGATGATCACTGTTGCCACAGAAATCACATTTAACAGCAGCAAGAACCCTGAATCCTTGTCCTCCGTCCACTCCTCATACTGTGATCCGTGCTAACTGGAGTTCTCCTGCTGCTGCTGAATAGCACGGGCTACCAGCATTCCTTTTGTTCCTTACACATGCACAGATCTGTGCATAACCCATCCAGAATTCCACAATGAGGAACTGTAGTCACTCTTGGTATCAGCCAGGATGGGCAGCAAACAGAATCTGTCTCTGAATGTTGGGAAAGATGTGCTGCTGAACAGCTGTGGGCAGGATTGGGGAAGCATCTGTATCATTTTCTGGGATGGCTATATCAAAGTCCCACAAACTAGGTAGTTTAAACACAGAAACAGTGTTGGAAGAAGCTGAGATCAGGTTGGTTCCTACTGAGGATGCTAGGCAAGGACTGCCCCAGACTTTTCTCAGCTTCTGGCACTTCTTTGGCATAATTCTAATCTTCATGTGGAATTCTTGCCGTGAGTCTGACCAAATTTCCCCATTTTGTAAGGATACCTGTCAAACTGAATTCAAACTCGTCGTAATAACCTCATTTTAAACTAATTGCATCTGCAATGACTTTATTTCCAATTAGGTCACATTCCAAGGTACCAGGGGTTAGCACTTCCACAAATGGATTTGGGGGGCAAAATGCAATTCATTAATTATACCATCGAGGGGTGATGAGTACACAGAAATGAGTAACAATAGGAAGTTGTTAGCACCTGTGCTGGATGATCTCCATCACCTCCTCCAGCTACCCTCTTCTACTTTCTTCACCTTGCTCTGTGCCTGGGAGGCTGACCTCTGAAATCTGCATCCTTGAGCATCCTGACCTCCCACAAGCTTCTGTCTGATTTGGGTAAAGGGAGACAGAGGCAGGAGCCTTGGGGGTGGGAAGAGAGAAGTCAGGCTGTAGTACCCCATGGATACCTTTCCTATCTCCTCCAAACTACTTTTCATATTCCTGTGTCTCCATGCTTCTTTTCTATTTAATATTTGGCAGGTAAAAGATTAATAATGTTTAAAATATGGATGAATGTGTGTGGATTGTGTCAGGAGCACATTCAGTAATACTAGCTGACATTTACGAGAGCTTACGGTGTGTCTTCTCTGTGCTGTTATAAAAGAAAACCGCGGACTGGGTAATTTATAAAGAACAGAAATTTCTTTGGTTCACAGTACTGGAGGCTGGGACATCCAAGAGCAGGGCACCAGCATGTGGCGAGGACCTTTATGCTGTTACCCGCTGGTGCAGGGCACAAGGGCAAGAGAGGGAGAGCAGGAGACGGGGACAAATCTGCTTTTATAATAAAGCTTCTCTTGTGATAACTAACCCACTCTGAGACAATGACATTCATCCATTCATCCATTAATTCAATCCATTCCTAATAAGAGGTGACCTAATTACTTCTTAAAGGTCCCACCTCCCAACACTGTTACATTGGGGATTAAGTTTCTAACACATAAACTTTGGGGATATAGTCAAACCATAGCACTGTATATTCCAAGTGCTTAAGTATATACTACCCTGCTTAGTTACATAAGGGAGATACTGTGATTATTCCAATTCTGTAGTTGCATAAACTAAGGTTTACTGAAATTTCTATCTTGCCCAAGGTCAAGGTCACACAGCTAACTAGGAGCAAGTTTGGGATTTGATGTAGGGCTGCCAGCCTGCACAGGCTGCCCTCAACCACAATGCCATATGTGTTGATCTGTTTACCAGACATGCCCTTCCCTACTTGACTGCTTGACAAACCCATATTCGTTTTTCAAGTTCCCATCTAGCAATGGCAGTTCTGAGGAGCTTTCTCAGTCTCCTTCCCCAGGAGCTGGCCATTTACATTATGTGTTCTCACTGCTCCCTGTATGCACAGCTTTTGATTTCCACTATACTTTTCTGCATCTGTTTTTCCTACCTGTGTGTTCTTTAGGGCAGGCCCATCTCCCATTTATTTCTGCAACTTCAAGGCCTAGAAGGACATTGGAGTGTGGCCCGTGACAGGGAATATTTCTGGAAGGAGTATTTTCTTGTCATCCCTGACCTCTCTGTATGCCCTGGTATACTCCAAGGCCCCTGATTATAGCTGACTTACTCAGTTGGTTTTTTCCACAGAGGAAATTTGTCTGCAGCTGGGTAGTCCTTGATCACTAGCTTCCCTGCCACGGGGTTCTCTACTGAATCCGATCATTTTGGTACTGGGGATTGAACCAAGGGCACTCAATTACTGAGCCACATCCCCAGTTCATTTTATCTTATTTTTTAAATTTTGAGACAGGGCCTCACAAAATTGCTTGGGGCCTTGCTAAATTGCTAAGGCTATGTTTGAACTTGCTATCCTCCTGCTACAGCCTCCCAAAGCACTAGGATTACAGTCATGGGACACTTTGCTTGACCCATCAGGGTTTCGGAGCCGATCCTTTTGGATCCTCTGCAAACAGGTTCCTAGGCTTTTGTAAAGGGTTCCCTTTGATCTCAGGTGCCCTATAAGGATTTCACTAGTACTTCTAAGTTCTGTCCTAGTTCAAGTCACAGTATCAGGGATCCCTTTGTTAAAACCAAGGACAGGGAGTTTTTTTTTTTTTTTTTTTTTTTTAGTTGTAGATGGACACAATGTCTTTATTTTATTGCTTTGTATGTGGTGCTGAGGATCGAACCCAGGGCCTCACGCATGCGAGGCAAGCGCTCTACCGCTGAGCCACAGCCCCAGCCCCGACAGGGATATTTTGATGGACTTTTTCTTTGCCTCTTTGGCTAGGGTGTTGGATTTAGCTGCTTCCCTGTGGAGACTGCTCTGGGCAGCCCCTCAGCTTGTTATTATGTGTTATTATGTGGCAAGATACAGTGTGTCTTTTTTCTAAAACAGCCTTGAGTAAGTACTCATTTTAAATGTTTTTATTGGTATATCATACTTATACAAAATAAGGGGTGTGACATATTCATAGATGCATATAACATAATTTTGCTCCATTTCAATCTCTAGTACTGTCCCTTTCCCTCTCTGCCCCCTTCCTCTATGCTACTGATCTTCCTTCCATTTATTGATTGTTTTTTAATTGCTACATTACAGTTGTATCTAAAAAGTGAAATTTGCTGATATAGTCATGCATGTGTGTAGCAGTTTGATCAATTTCCTTCCACAGTTCCACCCTTCCCATCTCTCCTCTATTCCCCTTGATCTCCCTCCTTTACCCCACTGTTCTCCCTTCTATTTTCATGGGATCCCCCCTTTTTAAATGTCCTCATTCCTCTCCAGCTTCTGCCTATGAGAAAAAAACATCTGACCCTTGACTTTCTGAGTTTGGTTCATTTCACTTGACAAGTTCTACAGTTCCATCCATTTACCAGCAAATGACATAATTTCATTCTTTTTCATGGCCGAATAAAACTCCATTGGGTACATATACCATATTTTCATTATCCATTCATTTGTTGACGGGCATCTGTTCCATGATTTGGATATTGTGTGTGCTGCTATAAATATTGATGTATCACTATAGAATGCTAATGTTAGTTTTTTTGGATAAATACCAAGGAGTGGGATAGCTGGGTCATATAGTGGTTGCATTCCTAGTCTTTTGAGGATTCGCCATAGTGTTTTTCAAAGGGATTGTACTAATTTGCAGTCCCACCAACAATGTATGAATGTATCTGTCCCACCCACCTCCTTGCCAGCATTTATTATTTGTATTCTTGATGATTGCTGTTCTGAGTGGAGTGAGATGAAATGTATTGATTTTTGTATGTTAATCTTGGAAATACTTGGAAATTAGTGGAATTTTGATTTGCATTTCCCTGATTGCTAAGGATGTGGAACATTTTTTCATGTAGTTGCTGGCCCTTTATATTTCTTCTTTTGAGAAATGTCTGTTTAGATTGTTTGCCCATTTATTGATTGGGTTGTTTGTTTTTTTGGTGGTTTTTTTTAAGTTCTTTATATATTTTTGCATATTAATCCTCTGTCAGAAGAGTAGATAGCAAAGACTTTCTCCTATTCTGTAGGCTATCTCTTCCTGCTCTTGTTTGCTTTGCTGTGCAGAAGCTTTTTAATTTGAGGTTATCCCACTTACTGATTCTTGGTTTTATTTCTTGAGTTTTAGGGGTCTTATTAAGAAAGTCAGTGCCTGAGCCAATATGTTGGAATATTGACTCTATTATTTCTTCTAGCAGTTGCAGTGGCTCTGGTCAAATTCCTAGGTCTTTGATCCACTTTGAGCTGACTTGTAAGGGTGAGAGATAGGGATCTAGTTGCATTCTTCTACACATGGATATCCAGTTCTCCCAGCACCATTTGTTTAAAAGGTTGTCTTTCTACAATGTGTGCTTTTGACAACTTTGTTAAGAAACATATGACTGTATCTATGTGGATTTGTTTCTGTATCTTCTCTAATTCCATTAGTCTTCATGTCTGTTTTGATGCCAATAACCATGCTGTTTTTGTTGCTATAGCTCTGAAGTATAATTTGAGATTGGATATTGTCATGCCTCCAGCATCACTTTTATTACTCAGTATTGCTTTGGCTATTTTGGATCTTGTATTCTTTCGTATGAATTTTAGGACTGCTTTTCCCAGTTTTATGAAGAATGTCATTGGTATTTTGACAGGGATTGCTTTGAATTTGTAGATTGCTTTTGGTAATAGGACCATTCTAACAATATTAATTCTGCCTGTCCACAAACATGGGAGACGTCTTTCCATCTTCTGAGGTCTTCTTCAATATCTTTCTTCAGTGTTCTATAATATTCATTGTAAAGGTCTTTCACCTCCTTGTTTAGATTTATTCCCAAGAGCTTTTTCTTTTGAAGCTATTGGTAGGAAAGCTATTGATTTTTGTATGTTAATCTTGGAAATATTCATTTTCAAACCTACCTCCACATGCCAAGCAGCTTTTCATTATTATCACCCACTCCACATTTTCCAGCCTCCCATGTTCTCTCAAAACAAACTTGACTAAGTATGGGACCCCTAAGGGCGGCTCTAATATCCACATCTTAGGATGTCTGATGTTGAGTTTGGTCTGACACTTGCTTCAGGTTCCCCCAACACCACTGCCTTTTCTACAGCTCAGTTGGTTCCCTTGTGAGAGCATCACAACACATGCCTAAAAGAAATGGTTTTTGAGGTGATGGATATGCCAGTTACCCTGATAGGATCATTGCACACTGTACGCATGTACTGAAATAGCATTCAGTGCCCCACAAATGTGAACAAGTATGAGGTGCAAATTTTAAAAAGTCGTTTAAAAGTGTGCTGTTAAAAAACCCAAACATAATTGTTTTTAATTCTCGATGCTATTTTTGGGTTGTTTAAACAATGTTATTTGAAACACTTGCGTTTACTGGTCTGCATTCATGCATTATTATCTGTCCCTTCCAAGATAAACCGCTCTGGGTTGGGCAACCTGCAGCTCGGAGGGCAAGACGTCTTTTCCCCTAGGTCCCTCCTCCACCTTTAGGATGAGGTGTGTGGGGGCACCTCCCGCCACCCTGAGCTCTTCCCCAGGAGCGGCGGCCCAGGCGCCTAGGCGCTCCCGGCGATCCGGGCTGGGACTGGAGGGAGGGGACCTGGCAGCGGGATCGGACTTCCTCCCTCCACTCCGGAACTGAGAGCCGAAGCGGCCGGGACGCGGAAACCCGGGAGGCGCCGCGGGAGCCGGCGGGGCTGAGCGGCGGGGGGCGGGGCCGGCGACGGGGGGCGGGGCCAGGCGGGCCGGGGGCGGAGCCGCGCGGGGTGCGCGGGGTGCGCGGGGCGAGCTGCTCCTGCTGCGCTCCGGGGATTGCGATCGCTGGGCACTGGCCGGTCTGCGGTCCCCGCGCGCAGCCGCCGCCGCCGCCTCCGCCTCCTCCTCCTCCCGAGCGCTGGGCCCGGTGCGGCCAGTGGCCGCGGCGATGTGAACCGGGGCCCTCGAGCGCGGCCGGATCGCCGCGATGTGGCTCAAGCCCGAGGAGGTGCTGCTGAAGAACGCCCTGAAGCTCTGGGTGACCCAGAAGAGCAGCTGCTACTTCATCCTACAGCGGCGCCGCGGCCACGGCGATGGGGGCGGTCGCCTCACCGGTAAGGGGCTCGCTGGGGTGGGCCCGGCCCGGGGCCTCGCTCCCCGCAGGGCCCGCGGCTCCCAGCTTGGGGCTGAGTCGCAGGTGGCGATTTCATGGGAGACGCGGTCCAGGATGGCCCTGCCTCGGGTTTGTTTTTGTTTCTCCTGCATTTCTCTTGCAAGCTCCCGTCGAGGTTGAGCCAGAGGGACTCGCGAGCTGGTGCATTTTCCCGAGTGAGGCAGGTGCCTTTGCCACCTGGCTGGGTGAGCACCTGGAGGCCAGACTGGGTTCAGGAATTGGAGAAGAAACGCCGAGTGGAACTTGAACAGAGGGCGCGCGGGAGAGGGGAAAGTGGGGGGGGGGGTCGCTCCCTGGGAGGAGAGTGGACCTCTGCGCTGAGTGCCAGGTGACAGCGGGGCTCCCGGGCAGGCCTGGACTTGGCCATCTGGCTTGGCCGAGGCTCCAGGTGGTGTTGCGGCTCAGGACTCGCGGCCAGCCCGTGGTGAGGCTCAGCTTGGGAGGTCTGGTGTGTGGGCCTGGGACCGTTTCCACTTGCCTAGGGGAAACTGAGGCAGTGTGATTCCCAAGCTTATGATCTTAGTACCAAAAATAAGCAAGTCAGGGTTTTCCCCCTTCAATGTGTTCTGAGGAATGATGGGGAAAACAAATCAAAACGACAAAAACCAAAACCAGACAAAGAAACCTCAGGCTTGTGAAGTTGATGAAAAACAAGGCAATTTTTTTTTTTTCTAAAAGTTATGATCCAAAGTTTTTGGAAATTGAGGCCAGCTTGCATTACCTAGAACGCCTGTTTAAACAGATCAATGAAGGAAAATTCGGTTGTACTTAGCGGATATATTTGAAAATTTCCAGTTTTGAAATCTGAATAACAGTGACCTTCTGTCACAGTCCTCCTATGGAGAAAAGCAAGGTTGGAAAAGTCAAAGGACCAGGATTGGGTCCCCAGGTAACTGTTGGTGATTCTTGGGCCAGTCTGGGGAAGGCTTTATCCAAGTCATGTCAAGTAGGGGAAATAGACCAACATAGCACAACCAAGTTCAAGGGGAGTTAACCTCTGCTGTAATTTAACCTCCGAGAAGGCTGGCAGCTGGTTTTGTTAGAGGAAGAGACTTGATGGAGACCCCAGGAGTGGGTAGGAGTTGGCAGGATTCTAGGTGGAAGGGGCAGTGGAGGATTCTGGATGGCAGTGGGGTGACCAATGGTCCTGGTGAGTAGCAGAGACAGCAGGTGGCTTTTAGGGGAGGAGTTAGTGCAGGAGGCAGGAAGCCATAGGGGCCTGGGAGGGACTCTGAGCTGCATAGTGGTGCTTTGTACCCTGGCTCTTGGGAAATGGAACTTTGTGGAGCCTTGCAGGGCCCAGCAGAGGCGAAGAGGCTGGAGAGGGGTTTGTGCCCCATTCATGGATGTGTATATTGATTTGTGGTGCATTAAGTAGGGCACCTGGTTTACAAATGGTCTCCATTATAGTCAAGGGTGAGCACAGGACTTGGAGACTGTGAAGTGGGAAGCATAGGACAGTTTGTCCTACAAATGCGGGGATTCTGTGTGCTGCTTTGGGAAAGATCTATGAGGGCAGTTGAATGAGGGCCTGCAGCCTCCAGGTTATCCACATCTAGCAGGCTCTAGATGTGGAGGGCAAGCTTCCCCTACGGTGCCTGGTTGTGCTTTACTTGAGGCCCTCTTGCTTCTGACTCTGGTGTCCAGTCTCCCTGGGATGAATTCTGAATGATGGGGACCCCTTGCCCTTGCATTCTACAACCAAGCAGATCTCATGGTGTAATAGCGGGCTTCTGTCTTCCTTGGTTTGAACTTGCTATGAATATACAGAACATTCTTAAAGGCAACAATATCAACAACAACCGGAAAGAAAAAAAGGAGGAAAGCCTACAAGAAGACACTTTTATTTCTTAGAGACCCAGGACCTCCTATTGATTGTACAAGGATGACATCTCCTATGTAGCCTCATACTTGACTTTTGAGCATTTAGCCCGGAAGCTAGTGGCATGGCTGTGCCAGTTGAGTAACCCAGACGTACAGCATCAGTATTGTGCTAATCTTCCTGGGGCCACTTATGGATGCTGTGAAGTCAAGATTGGACACAGGCCAGCTCCATGTTGGTGATTTTGGGAAAATGTAGCAATCCAGTGTGACAGACTTTTGGCAATTTAAGGTTTAAAATTTGGGTTTAGTTAATGAAAATAATGGGGACTGAAATAAAAAGCATTGTGACTAATTCTTTTTTTTTTTCGTGGCTGGGGATTGAATGTAGAGTCTCCAGCAAGCTAGGCAAGCACTCCACCATGGAACTACAATCCCAGCCCTTTTTTTATTTTTTTGCAATAAAATCTTCCTAAATTGTCCAGGCTCTTTGAACTTGTGATCCTTCTGCCTCATCCTTCTGAGTAGTTGGAATCATAGGTGTGTGCCCCCATGCTGGGTTACTCTTCTTTGCAGGGGAGCAAGTAGAGGGGGTGAAGAGGGGTTGGGAATAAAATGTGAGGGCATAGTAATCAAAAAGTTCCTCTTGCTGGGTGCCGTGGTGCCCTCCTAGCAGCTTGGGAGGCTCAGACAGGAGGATGGCGAGTTGAAAGCCAGTCTCAGCAACGGTGAGGCACTAAGCAACTCAGTGAGACCCCGTCTCTAAATAAAATAGAAAAATAGGACTGGGGATGTGGCTCAGTGTTCGAGTTCCCCTGAGTTGAATCCCCAGCACTCCAAAAATAAAAGTGTCTCTTTTGTTGAAATGCTAAATTTGCTATCAGGTAGAAGTTTGAACATAAGAGCTGAAGGCTAATGTGATATGAATTACCTAACTTCAGAAATAAAAGTTTTTGTCTCATTAAGGATTATCATTGCCATCCTACTTACACACATAAACACACTCTCTCTGTCTCTCTTGCTCACTCACTATACACCTCCCTGTTTTATTTTTCTCATAACTTTTTTACTTTCTAATATGTAGTATATTTTTGTGTTTTCCTCACGGTTTTTCCAAACTTAGTTATCTATTTATGAGGGCAGGTATTTTACTTATGATGATGCCTAGCATGTAACATGCTGGGTAAACATTTTTAGGGCTTTTCTCTCTCTCTCTCTCTCTCTCTCTCTCTCTGTGTTGTTCAGTACCTGGGTTCAACCTGGTACCCAGCCCTCCCCCCCCCTTTTAAAATTTTAGACAGGGTTTTGCCAAGTTGCTTAGGGTATTGCTAAGTTGGTGAGGCTGGCTTTGAACTCATGATCCTACTATCTCAGTCTCTTAAAATTGCTGAGATTATAGGCATGTGCTGCTACATTTTTGAGTGCATTATAATTATACGTAATCATAGAATTCATTGTTGCGTATTCCTACATGCACACAATGTACCAATATAATTGGGTCAGTATTATTCCCTAGTATTTCCCCTTTCAGAAACCACTTGTAGGATGAATAGACAGATGAATGCATGTATAAATGATGGATCCCACTTTTTTCTTAAAAGTTGGATGAGCATAGAGGCCCAGCTTTTTCAACTGAGGCTGAGCTGATGGAATGGAACAGGAATATCCCGTCTCTTCTCTGCTTCCTGTTTACCTGGCAGTCTGACCACTGTGGGAAGCTGGATGGGGTGGGTGGATGGGAAACAGAGTCCAGAGTCGTTCTCCAGTCTCCTTTGTTTTTTTTCTTGTAGCTCCTGCTTTTGAGGGTGAAGTATCGTGGCACTGTCTTCTCAGGTGGCCTGGCGCAGACGGGCAGACCTTGCCATCTCCTGAAACTATTTCTTTTTATTTTAATTTTTTAAATTTTTAATTTTTGGTGCCTTGTAGTTATACCTAAGAGAGGGGTTCATTTTAACATTCATAGATGCATAGAACATAGTCTTCTCCATTTCAATCCCTAGTACTATCCTCTTCCTACCCTTCTTCCTCCCTCTGATCCCTTTTCTCTACTTTCCTGGACTTCTAATTTTTAAAATTTATTTTTAATTGGTACATTATAGTTATTTGTAAAACTGGAATGCATTGTGATATATTCATACATGCACATAGCATAATTTGGTCCATGTTATTTCCCAGGTCGTCCCCCTATCCCGCCCCCACCTCATGTTGGTCCTCTGCTTCTATTTTACTACCTTCTTTGTATTCTTGGGAGATCCCCTTTTTAATTCCTCCTTTTTTGGGGGGAGTGTCTTGGGGAGGGCAGGAAGGAGACCTGGCTGGAAAATGAAATCCTGGGCTCGGGGCACCTCACCCTCAGGTTGGAGCATGGTGTGTTCAGTATTAGGAGATGTTTCCAAAGTTCTGCAAACAGAAGTAATGTTGCCACACTGGGAAGGAAGTAAAGTTATACAGTGTTCACTTGAACACATTCTCCAGCCTGTGGGAATATTCCTTATAAAAGTTCAATCTGCTCTGGCAGAACAAAGAGAGGGAGAAGTTGGTGTGTGGGAGTCAGTGGGGGAAAGAACACACAGGCCAGCGCTGCCCTTCCCCCAGGGCTCTCCGAAGCCCTTCAAGATGGGATAAGTGTAATTCGAATCATTGCTCAGATGTGCCCTTCTGAAGGATTTTATTTTTCAGTGCCCGATCATGTGCATGCCTGTGTGATCGTGCATCTCTTTTCCCTAAGAGACTGGCCCTTGTGAAGCTGTAACTTGAATGAACTATTGATGTTTGCAGAAAGCTTCCCTCCATCCCTGGTTCTCATCATTGCATTTGAACCAGTGATGGGCTGAATGAGTCCCTAAACAATTAGGGTCAAGGCAGGAAGATGGTGTCGTGGAAAATAGTGGGTAATGCTGGCTTTGAGTCAAGGTGAGTCTGTTGGTTATGAATCTGGTCTGGGAGGCCCGGGGCTAGTTTATCCAGTTCTTGGCGCCTTAGTTCTTGCTCAGCCTTAAGATGGAGCAATGCTGATGGTTACTCTAGAGGGTTAGAGACTGTTCCACATCAGGCTTTTCCATTTTTTAAATTTTTTTAAGTTGTTGACAGACCTTTATTTTATTTCTTTATATGTGGTGCTGAGAGTCAAACCTAGTGCCTCACACGTGCTAGGCAAGTGCGTTGCTACCGAGCCAAAACCCCAGCCCCTAGCTTTACCATTTCAAATTTCTACCAGGAATGCTTGAGGGGCCCAATTAAAGTAAAAGTTAGAATTCAACAGTATACATTGAGAGCATAACTTGTGCTTGGCATCTGGATGGTTTGAAAAAAGAAAAACAAAGTAACATTTAACAAAGGTAAATGAGGAGGGCTTCTGGGAATAAAGGTGTAAAGAAGTTTGTGTTGTAGTGCGGGATACAAGAAATAATCCTTTATCTGATACAAAGTGCTGTATTTCTTAAGTATAATTAAAATATTATATACGTAAAAGCGCATTGGGCTAAGTATTGCCAAATGGCCAACAAGCGGGCATTTTGCAAGATTTGGGTACTGGGCTTCTTTGACCACATAAATAGAGAACTTCACCTTGGTGTTTGTTCATGCATTGAGTATATAGTTCATGCTGTGCTGAGTGTGAATTGTCTTCTGCCTTTGGAATGAGCTCCCCAAAACTAAGGGCTTCATGTGAGGTCACCACGCCTGCTCACAATGACTCTGTCAGAAGGCTGGTACTTGGTGGAGCCCAGCATGTGGTGTTGCTTTTCTTAGCCAGGCTGGTGTTGACTGGAGTCCTGCTCAGGTAGCTGAATTTGTTGGTGCATTTTATTTCAACTAATGGTGTAAATCCTTGGCTCAGCACGCAGCCTGGGGCATTGTGCAGAAGTCCCCGATGTTGGCTCTAAAGTCTTACGGTCTTGTTTCCCTAAACCATTGTAAGGAAGAAATCACAAATAAAGGAAGTAGTTTGAATTTAGATATGTAAAACTGAAGAATGAAATGGGTGAAATAAGTGATACATGTTGAAGGACTGATAAACCTTTAATAAACACTTTGAGGTTTCCAAGAATTGCAGTTAACGAGAGCGTAATAGAGGCCACGTATTTGTAATTAGATAATCAAAGGAGGTACACTCTGTGTCACTCCGGGACATCATGAGAGGTACAAATTGTGTACCTTTTGGTGAGTAGCAAGGCTGGTTCTTTCAGCTTAATTGGAACTCCTTGGGAGGAGCAGAGACCCTCGGTTAACCCTCTGTGGTATCTTTTGAAGAATTTATTTCTTAGCAATGAAGGGACAAGGGTTTTATGATCATGACTCCATGTTCTGATGGCACTGGGTGAAGGAGGAATTCATTGAAAATGATTGTAGTAAACCTGGCAATATGCCAGCAGATTTTGCCTAGTTTTTAAAACTTTTCTTCATTGTATTAAAGAGCAGCCATGAACATATTGTCATGCTCCTGGAGCATGGGTCACCTGCCAGGGTCTCAGGCTGCTTCTCTTCTACCTTCTGCTCCTAGGTATGGACCCTATGTCAGGCGGTTTTCTCTACCAGGACTGTCCCCTCTGCATTGATATCCTTGTCTCCTTGGCTGCCCAGCTCCTTCTTGTTACCCTTGGATGTCAGCCTGAGCTCCACTTCCCTGGAAATGTACCTGCCCCTTCCCTTGCTCTGAAGCCCGGTCACCTGATCCTCTTGTATTGCCATCCACTTTGTTTTATAGCACCTGCCACTCTGTCATGGCAGCTTCTGGTGGCTTTATCTGATTAGGGAGAACTAGAGCATGAGCTCTAGGAGGGAGGTCCTGGCTCTTTGTCCCTTTCTGCTGTGCCTCCAGCTCCAGAATAATGGTTCTTGATAGACGTTTGTTGAACACACAGGTATCTAAGTGGAACTGAGTGACAGTTGAGATGTGTGACCTCCTCCTGGAAATGGAACCATACAGAACATGGGAATAAGTAACAATGCTGTTCTTCACTTTCTCAGGCCAGTGCTCTTAAGGACCAGCTGTAGTTTGCTGGCTGATCCAGCCCAGCTGTTAGAAATACCCATCGGTACCCTTCGTGTAAACGATTCCATCAGCAGCCAATTAACAGCTTTGCCAATTTGAATCATTTGTTTCCCTGAACATTTGGTGGGTCATTCGTTCTGCTGGATTTTATTATTTTTTCTGTTTCCTTCTTTCTACTTATAAAATAGGGGTGTGTGTTTGGGGGAGTCAACAACAATACACAGCTCCTTAATAAGATTTCCTTATGAAAGGTACTGCTGTTTGTGGTTGGTTTTCAATATGAAATCTTCCATGTGCATAAGAGTATGTGATATGAATGTAAATTATAAGTGACAGAATGAACACGATATGCCCACCACCTGTTACCAAGAAAACAAAACAAAACAGAATCTCTCAATGCCTGAAAAACCCCTTCTGTTTCTCTGATTGTTTCCCGATCATGTCTTATGGGAATCAAGCTCCACCTTGCTTTTTTTTTTTTTTGGTATCAGGGATCGAACTCAGGGGCACTCGACCACTGAGCCACATCCCCAGCCCTATTTTGTGTTTTATGTAGAGACAGGGTATCACTGAGTTGCTCAGCACCTCGCCGTTGCTGAGGCTGGCTTTAAACTTGCGATCCTCCTGCCTCAGCTTTCTGAGCCGCTGGGATTACAGGCTGCCTTGCTTTTGTGTGTTAACATAACTTGTAGGTATTCTGACTTGATACATGGCTTAGTTTTGTATGATCTTGTAACTTCATACTAGGGGACTCATACTTCATGCTTTATGTAATGTTTTCTATAGTTTGGTTCCCCTCCCTCCTTTGACACAGAACCATGGTGATGCATGTAACTGTGGTACATTCATTTCCATCAATGTGTAGTGTATTGATTGTGTATACTGTTACTATTTACTCCTTCTCCTGTCAGTGAGTATTTGGGTTCTAGTTGTTTTTATTTTTGCTCTTACACATGAGCTGCTGTGAACATACATGAAGTATTCATACATGTCAAAGTTTCTCTATAGAATATGTCTATGAGTGACCTCAGTGGAGGTGAGTCAGTCAAAAAGGGCTGGAAACACCCCAACACAGGAGCTTCCTTCAAGCTGTACATCCAGCGAGGGTTGATAGGACCCTCCTCTTACGGTAGGCTCTCAAAGATGGGCCGGGTGAAGCCTCTATTCCCAGGGCTTCCAGAGCACTGTGGCTGGGGAAAGCAACTTGGTGAATGTGGCTGTTAAACTTCCACCTGAAGCAACACACCCCTTCTGCTTACAAAAGTTATGCTGGCCACAGCAAGTCACAGGGGCACGTGTAACCTCAGAGACTTGAGGACCCGCCATTCTGCCGTATGCCTGCAGGGAGGGAGAACTGGAGCATCTGCCAGCAGTCCCAAGACTGGGTGGGAGGGTTCTGCATTTTCAAACCTTTCAGGATAATTCTAAATTGTTTTCCAAAGTGATTGTATAAATTTGCATTTCTGGCATCAGAATATCAAAAATTCCCACAGTGATAGATTTTTCCCTATACCTGGTATTATTGTCAGAGATAGGTTTTTTTTTTTTTTTTTTTTTTGCCAATCTGATAGGTATTAAAATAGTATCTCAGAGCCGGGCGCAGTGGTACATGCCTGTCATCCCAGCACTTTGGGAGGCTGAGGCAGCAGGATCGTGAGTTCAAAGCCAGCCTCAGCAACGGCGAGGTGCTAAGCAACTCAGTGAGACCCTGTCTCTACATAAAACACAAAATAGGGATGGGGATGTGGCTCAGTGGTCAAGTACCCCTGAGTTTCATCCCTGGTACCAAAAAAAAGTATCTAAGAACCACTGGAATATTTTTCTTTATTACTAATAGGAATGAGAAACTTTGTGTGTGTTTATTAAGTATATTTTTCCTTCTGAGAAGTGTCTGTGTCTTTTGCTTGTGTTTCCTATAGGGTTACCTCTCATTTTTTTGAAAGAGGTCTGTGTGTGTATGTGCAGAATGTTCCAAATTCTTCTCCAATTATATGTATTTTTGTCATGGGTCTTTGGAAGAACCAACACTTAATTTTTGATTTTCATGCAGTCCAATGTATCAGTTATTTTCAAGTTTGTATTTTTTGTTATTTAAGAATGTGCCCTCCAGGATGATGGTGTGGAAGTGGACAGGTATGATCACAGCCAACAATCCTATAGCAAAAGATGGGTGAATAAGAGAAAAGAATAGCAAATTTTTAAAATCAAAGTTTACATGATACAGGAGCCTTCAGAAATGAAGACCCAAAGACCCAGGCAAAGATGTTTTTGCACGTAGGTTCCATGAAGCTTGGACAAGCCTGTGGAAGTGCATTTGGACAGAAGGTAGGAGCCCATGGAAATGGAACAGGGAGACGCAGCAAGGCTGTCTGTGTGGATGGCCCCTGGCCTCTCTTCACAGTGTTCCTCCCCTGGTTATAGGGCAGAGCTGCTCTGGAATGAATTTCCAAGGGAGAAGGGAGGGAGTGAGCTTTTGAGAGTTTATGGCTTGCTTTGGGAGAGAGGGGCTCTAATGTCTGTGATTTGCCTTGGGAAAAGGAATTTTGGCTTGTATGACTCTCCTTGGAGGGAAAAAGGGGCAGGAGCCAAGAGGGTGGGAGAAGGTCAGGAAGACATTGCTGCTGAGTTTTCTCCAACCTTTCAAAGGATTCAGCATGCCAAAGTCCTATTTGGGGGCATCGTGCTCTGAACCCCCTCCATGGTGAAGGGAGATCCTGAGACGACAATGAAAGTGCCCTCTGGTCTTTCCTCTAAGTCCAGATTGAAGGGGGGCAAATGACCACAGGAATACTTCTAGAAGACCAGGTATAGGCCATGCAGTCGTTTTTGCATGCATCAAAAGAAGATCTTCACCTGGGGAGACTATTGATACACAGACATTCTGTGGGGACCAGAGATTCTGTGGAATTGTAAACTCTAGGGAAAATAAAAAGTTGCACAGGACAGAAAAACTTTTATAGTTTGACTATGAAGCTCAGCTCCCTAATGTTTTTAAAAAATTTTTTTTGGTGGTGGTCTTTTTTTTGGTCTTTTCTTTTTTGGAACTGGATTGAACCCAGGGCTTTGTGAATGTGAGGCAAACACATTGCCACTGAGCTACAGCCCACCCTGAGCTCTCTAACGTTTATGTAGTTGTAATAACGTAAGGATCGACAGACGATGTAGCAAAAACTTATTGCATCATTTGGGGGCATGAGGGGTGGGTGGAGGTGGTGGTCAACCAAAGGGGCTGCATCTTCTACTTTTGAAAGCTGACAGTTAAGGCCTACATTACAAATTCAAGGAGGGCTGGGGATGTGATTCAGGGGAAGAGCACTTGCTGAACACATGCAAGGTTCTGGGTTCCATCCCCAGCACTTAAAAAATAAAATAAAATAAATCAAGGGGTAGTGATGTAAGTGTGTTATTTGCAGATACGAAAGTGGATATAAAAAGAATTGGTTAAAAACTGGAAGAGTGCCTGGCACACCCCTACAATCCCAGCTGCTCAGGAAGCTGAGGCAGGAGGATTGCAAGTTTAAGGCCAGCCTCAGCAACTTAGCCAGGCCCTAAGCAACACAGCAAGACCCTGTCTCCAAATAAAATATAAAACAGGGCTGGGGTGTGGCTCAGTGGTTAAATACCTCTGGGTTCAAATACCAAAAAACAACCAAACTACTGGAAGAGGCTGTCCTTGGGGCTCGGGGGAGAAGAAGCGTGACGGGGGAGAGCACTGCTGTGGTTCTCACGACAAGGCCTGGATGATTCCATGTTGCTTCTGCGCAGCTATGACTTTGATAAAATATGGACAGATCTAAAGTTTGGGTGAGCTTGGCGTTATCACTGGCTAGCTGGCAGCTCCCCATGGGCAGTGGGGACCAGGAAGGCATTGGAGCCATGTAGTTATTACCCCATGGACTGATTCTTGTTAGCTTTGTTCTCTCCGTGAGCTATATTTAGCCTTTGGAATGTCTAGCATGTGTGTGGTGTGTCCTTTCACACAGACTTAAAGCTGTCTTCAGAAGTGCATCTAAACAACTCAGGTGCTTTTATTTGAAATTAAACGGTGTCCTGGATTTTTTTTCTCTCTCAAGAGGAAATCGGTTTAGAATGATAAGTTCATGACCTTCATCTCATCCTATTTCAGATGTGATTCTGTCACCGTGACCCACCCTTCCCAGGTCTAAGTTTCTTAACCTATAAAACAACAGCGACAGTTCCTATCAAAAGAACCAAAACTGTTTCGGTTTTGTGAAAGTATTCATGCTTCAAACTGTTCTATCTTCCAGCACTGTCAGGAAAATTAATTCAATTACTTGTAATTAAAGAAGAAAAAATCCCAAAGAGCCTTGTATTTTCCAGTGCCAAGTCCTGTACTCTGACTACACTCATAGTCTGGAGAGATGCAGGTGGTAGCAGTGGTGACATTAAGTTATGGATACTGAATTATAAACGGTGGTGAGTGTAGAGCACACAAGCGAGAATAACAAACTCATTTAGCACCAGGGTGTGTGCTTCTGAGGACCTGTGAGCTCAGCTGAAGCTTGTAGAATGGGGTTAGCTGGATGAGAGTTAAGGAAAGAGCCTTGCAAGTAGAGAAAATGACCTGTGCAAAGGCCCTGAGGCCACTGAGAGTCTGTTTTGGACAAGTTAATTTTGAGATACCTAGGAGTTGTCTAGTCAGCCCTGTAGCGGAGGGAACTGCAATGAGGACCAAGGAGGGGCCAGGGGACAAAGGGAATCAGCAGGGCATATTTTCCCTGAAGCCAAGAGAAAGTATATGCAGGAAGGAGGGAGGGACCCACTCTGCAGGACAGTATGGAAAAGGCTGGTAAGACATTGGGGGCCCCCTGAGAGCAGCTGGGGTGCAGGGAGATGTCATGTAGGAACAGGCTGAAGATCAGTAGGTGGGAGGAAGTAGGGGTGGCATGTGAGGACCGCCCTCGGGGGGACCTGTGCTGGCTTGGTGGAGAGCTGCTGGGCCTTGAGATGGGCCAGGGCTAGGAATGGAGAGTCCAGGGGGTAGGTGAGGGGGACTCTGGGAGTCATTTCCCGAGGAATTTTGTTTTGGAAAGAGGTTAAGTAGTCTGAACTGAAAAGAAAAACTTGCTCCAAAGAATCTGTCAGTGACTTCCTGTGACATAATAAGAAATACGTATTTGGTTTCTGCCCCTAGTTACTAGCACTCTAAAACTTATAATTTCCGGAGTGATAGGAGTGTTGGGAACATCTTTTGTTCTGAAATTTGGCCTTTGACTCCAGTTCCTGCCACAGAACACCCTTAGAATTTCCTGGCGATAGGAGTGTCTTTTGTTGTAATGAGGCGACCCTCTGAGGGCTCCTGGATGGTGGCCGGGCACCAGAAAGACGAGCCACCATTAGAAGCTTGGAGCTTTTCTGCCTCACCTCCATCCTCTGGGGAGGAAAAAAGAGCCTTAAAAAAATTAAGCTAATAAGTGATCATGTCTACATGATGAAGCCCCCATAGTAATCCCTAAACTATGGGATTCTAGAAACTTCCAGGTTGGTGAGCATTGCCAGGAGGGTGGTGCTGTCCAGCTGCAGAGGGATGGAAGCTTGTGGGCTCAGGACCTTTCTAGCCGCCACCCAGTGTGCTTTATTTGACTCTTCACTTGAGTCCTTTATAATGAATGGGTGAGCAGTGGTGCATCCCTGTAATATCAGCTACTTGGGAGGCTGAGAGAGGAGGATCACAAGTTTGAGGCCAGCCTCAGCAACCTAGCAAGGTCCTGTCTCAATATCAAAAGGGCTGGGGATGTAGTCCAGTGGTAGAGGACCCCTGGCTTCAATCCCCAGCACCTCAATCAAACAAATAACACACAGACACAAAAACCCCACAAATAGATAAAAGCAAAACCAATTGGTAAACATAAGTGTTTGCCTGAGTTCTGTGAGTTGTTACAACTGTTGAACATGAGGAGCGTGTCAACCGCTAACTTACAGCTGGTTGGTCCAAAGTACAGGTGGCAACCTGGGTCTTGTGATTGGCATCTCTGTGGGGGCAGTCTTGGAGGCCTGTGCCTTTTGACCTGGGGTCTGCATGATTTCCAGGCAGCCAGTATTCTGAGTGACTTGTAGGACACCCAGTTTGTGCCTGCAGCTTTGGAGAATCACTTGATGTGGGAGGAAGCATCTCACAT
Source organism: Geosciurus inauris (assembly GCA_004024805.1). Taxonomy (NCBI): domain Eukaryota; kingdom Metazoa; phylum Chordata; class Mammalia; order Rodentia; family Sciuridae; genus Geosciurus; species Geosciurus inauris. The sequence continues at coordinate 40,663 of PVHX01002480.1, forward strand.
TTGGCGTCAGAAACATGGTGAGTAGCAGATCAAAACTGTTTGTTCTTTCCACCATCACAAACTTAACTAATTTAAATGGAGCCCAAGGATGTTGGCTTAGGACTGCACAGTAATTGTTTCACCTGGCAAAAGGAATTCTTTGAAGAAAATGGCACCTTAAAGATTGGGTAACGTCAGCTGGGAGTGTAGCTCAGTGATCGATCCTGTGCTGTGTATGTGTGCGGCTCTGGGTTCAATGTCAGCACTAAAAAGAAAAAGAAAAAAAAAATCTGGGTAATTTTACTTGGCTGGCACTTAGTGTCACACGTCACTTGTGTGTGGTGCTTCTTGTCCTGTGGTGTTTGGGTAGATGCTGGTAGGAATCTTCACGGAGTGTTTTGCTCAGACTTCATGTCTCAGTTTCATACATGTACATAGTCTTCTGTTATGAATCATATCAAGATTCAAAAAATGTGATTTACTTATAGAAGGAAAACACAGGTTAGATATCATTTCTGTGGGTTACATAGGTTGGCCAGGAGGTTTGGCGCCCCTGAACTATAGAATCCATTTACCAGGATTTTTGCTTTTTTATGGGGCACTGGGACTCGAATCCAGGACCTCTTGCATGCTTTGCAGATGCTCTACCACTAAACTTACCCCCACACTGAACAGGGTTCTAGTGAAATCTGCAGCCCATTGGTTGTGCGGTAGGGAAGTTACAATAATAAAGAAGGGTAAGCGGGGTGCGGGGGCGCACGCCTGTAACCCCAGCAGCTCTGGACGCTGAGGCAGGAGGATCGCAAGTTCAAAGCAGCCTCAGCAATTTATGGAGGCCCTAAGCAACTTAGTGAGACTCTGTCTCAAGATAAAAGGGCTGGGGATGTGGCTCAGTGGTTAAGGACACATGGGCTCAATTCCTGGTAAAAGAAAGAAAAAAAAATGTGTATTTCTGAAGATGGGATTTACCTGGTGAGCAACAGTTTGGGAGGAACTTGTGAATTTTGTCCTCTATGATATATGCACAGTAGAAACACTTTTAAAAGGCATAAATGGCTTTAGCTCAACCACAGAGAGAGATTTAGTTATTTCCGCTGCCATTGGAGTACAGAGAGCTAAGGTGGGTTTGAGGTTCCTGTTATATTGCTGTCTTGATGCTATAATTAAAAATAAATGTAGATCTAAATGAGAGCATTAAGATGGCTCTCAGAACACATATCTGTCACCCTCCACCTCTTAAGGATTGTAACAGCAAGGATTAGGCTGGAGAGAAGGGTCAGGCCAGACCTTTGTATCAGAGTGGGTGAGTGGGCTGTTTAATTCCAGGGTAGTGGAGCTGCCTGTTAATGTGAGGATTAAGTTCCAAAATCAACATGAAAGAAAAAATTGCTGGAGGTAAAAAATCTCTTCAGAATCAGCAGGTACCTGTCTTGGCAATTTGCTCATGTTTTAAGGGGTCCCTGGGAGGTGAGGGTCCCTATGGAACCAAGAGGTTCTGCCCTGCCCCCTCATCCCCCATGAGGACTCATGGACCATCTGTCTGTGCAAATGGTTTTCCCCTTGGTGTGTTGGCCAGTGGGTAATATTGAATTTGATAATTGAAATGTGAGCTCTGCATGGCCACTGTGCTACCAATTACTAGTTGCAGTGAGTGCCCGAGGCAGCTCCTCAACCAGGGGTTGTCCGTCATAATCACACGTGCACTTTGGTGTATTGATTGGGGAATTGCTATCAGGTGAAGTTGATGGTGGTGGTTTTTTCTAGAGCTACGGTATTGATCTCTGCTCAGATGGCCTGCAATGAAAAGTTCCAAGAGACGCTGTTTTCAGGCTTTTGCTGGTCTTCATTTATCCAAAGAAAATGTTTAGATTGTAGAAGAAGCAGTGTTGAAGAGTCCTGCATTGGACTAGAAGATTCTCTCTGCGAGATGTGCAAGCTGCTTTTCTTGTTTGGTTTTTCACTTCCTCTGCCACCTGAAAGGCCGGATTTGAACATTCTATATTAAAAAGCATTCAGTTAGAATCTGTTAAAATTTGTAGGAGGCTGGGATTTGGACTGGCACCTGCCCTGGGCCCAATAGACCAAGTCAAGCGAAGAGCTTACTTGCAGTGAGGGAGATTTAGTTGATTGCAGGAGACCATGTAGCCTGTTAACCACGCTGTAACCAGTTGACTGGTTGGTTGACTAAGCTGAAGCCAACTGAGCTGTGTTCTAGACCTCACATCTGTTTTCTAAAAATGCTGTCAGATTCTTGTAGTTGGTTAGTGTTCTTAGAACTTGCTCTGGTTTCAGGAGCTGTCTTGTTTGCCAATTGCTTTTGTTTTGTCTTTGCTCAGGTAAACTTTACTAAATTTAACAGGTCTAGGAATTTTAACAGTTTTGGTGTAGTTTAATTGGTCTAGGCATTTTCCTTTTACTGGTTTTGGAGTACTTGGTAGGATACGAAGCAGAGAACCAGCAACCCACTTTTTTCTCTCAGAGAACCAGCCGTAGTTGCCCACAGAGCATGCTGTGTTTGGGGTCTTCTTGCTGCCTCTGGGGACCCTGGGTAAGACCTTTGCTGGATTCTTGAAGCTCCACAGATTGGTGTTTTGAATGGAGTTCCAGCGTATTTTTGGGTCTCAACTGGGGGTTTGGAAGTGCTGATCAGCCCTGGGTACTGTAAGGAAGTTTTGGGTGTCTGACCAGGTCAGACAGAAACTGGGCTGTAGGAAAAGGACTGGGTTCTGTACAGAGACCTCAGGGTCTGATTGGTTAGACACTCCACACCCCACAGCCCCCCTCTCCCAATTCCTGAACTGGGTTCATAGGTAGGGCTACTGGAAGACAGGGAATTGTGGGTTCAGCTGGATCCAGGAGTTTAGTATTGTTCCTTTTGGAACACCATCAGGGTTATTTTATGCTGCAAGAGGCCCATAACCTTGGGGTGATACCAAGGATCAGTTTGTGCTATGAGAGGGCATATGACCTTTTTGGGGTTTGTGGTGCCTGCCAGGGTTAGACAAACTAGACTAAGTCCAAGGTCTGGAACGTCTCCATTTGGAGCCCCAGCCAATTTTTTATGTATAGGAATTCCCAGAACCTGAACTTCTTTTTAGACAAATGGGTGCCCCTTACCAGAAATAACTGCAAATTACAGTGGCCACAATGATAGAGTTTTAGCTTGGATGAAATTATTTATTTATTGGACACATTAAAAGAGGAAGGATCAAAAACCCCATGAGCAATTGAATTTTATTTATTTTCGGTACCAGGGATTGGACCCAAGGGCGCTTAACCACTGAGCCACATCCTCAGCCCTTTTTAATATTTTATTTGGAAACAGTCCTGCTGAGTTGCTGAGGGCCTTGCTAAGTTGCTGAGGCTGGCTTTGAACTCACAATCCTCCTGCCTCAGCCTCCCGAGCTGCTGGAATTACAGGTGTGCACCATGGTGCCCAGAAGGATGTCTCTCTTTTTTTTTAATTTATTTTTTATTTTTAAAAACATTTTTAATTCATTTATTCTAATTAGGTTTATATGACAGCAGAATGCATTTTGATTCATTGTACACAAATGGAGCACAGCTTTTCACTTCTGTGGTTGTACACAATACAGAGTTACACCATATGTGCTGTCATACATGAACCCAGGGCATTGTTGTCCATCACATTCCACCATCTTTCCTGCCCCCACATCCCATCCTCTCCTTTGAACAAAGTTCCTCCCCGTTGAACAAAGTTCTCCATTCTTCCCACACCCACTTCCACATTATGGTTCAGCATCCACTTATCAGAGAGAACATTTGGCCTTTGGTTTTTTGGGATTGGCTTACTTCACTTAGCATGATGTTCTCCAGCTCCATCCATTTACCTGCAAATGCTATACTTTTATTCTCTTTTAATGCTGAGCAATATTCCATTGTGTATATATACCACAGTTTCTTTATCCATTCATCTATTGAAGGGCATCTAGGTTGATTCCACAGTTTAGCTATTGTGAATTGTGCTGCTATAAACGTTAAAGTGGCTACGTCACTGTAGTATGCTGTTTTTAAGTCCTTTGGGTATAGACCGAGGAGTGGGATGGCTGGGTCAAATGGTGGTTCCCTTCCAAGTTTTCTAAGGAATCTCCATACTGCTTTCCAGATTGGTTGCACCAATTTGCAGTCCCACCAGCAATGTATGAGCGTGCCTTTTCACCCACAACCTTGCCAACACTTGTTGTTGTTTGTATTCTTGATAATTGCCATTCTGACTGGCGTGAGATGAAATCTTAGGGTAGTTTGGATTTGCATTTCTCTAATTGTTAGAGATGTTGAACATTTTTTCTTATGTCTGTTGATTGAAGTGTCTGTTCAGCTTCTTAGCCCATTTATTGGTTGGGTTGTTTGCTTTTTTTTTTTTTAATATTTTTTTAGTTGTAGATGGACACAATATCTTTATTTATTTTTATGTGGTGCTGAGGATCGAACCCAGTGCATCACACGTACAAGGCAAGCGCTTTACCACTGAGCCACAATCCCAGCCTGGTTGTTTGCTTTTTAAGTTTTTGAGTTCTTTATATGTCCTGGAGATCAGTGCTCTATCTGATGTGTGTGTGGCAAAAATTTGTTCCCAGAATGTAGGCTCTCTGTTCACCTCATTGATTGTTTCTTTTGCTGAGAAGAAGCTTTTTAGTTTGAATCCATTCCATTTATTGATTCTTGCTTTTATTTCTTGTGCTTTAGGAGTCTTGTTAAGGAAGTCAGGGCCTAATCTAACATGATGAAGATTTGGGCCTACTTTCTCCTCAGTTAGGCACAGAGTCTCTGGCTTAATTCCTAGGTCCATGATCCACTTTGAACTGAGTTTTGCGCATGGTGAAAGACATGGGTTTAGTTTCATTTTGCTGCATACGGATTTCCAGTTTTCCCAGCACCATTTGTTGAAGAGGCTATCTTTTCTCCAGTATATGTTTTTGGCACCTTTGTCTAGTATGGGATAAGTATATTTATGTGGGTTTGTCTTTGTGTTTTCTATTCTATACCATTAATCTACATGTCTGTTTTGGTGCCAATACCATACTGTCTTTGTTATTATAGCTTTGTAATATAGTTTAATGTCTGGTATTGTGATGTTTCCTGCTTTGCTCTTGCTAAGAATTGCTTTGGCTATCCTGGGTCTCTTATTTTTCCAAATGAATTTCATGATTGCCTTTTCTATTTCTATAAAGAATGATGTTTTGGGGGCTGGGGCTGTGGCTCAGCGGTAGAGCACTTGCCTCGCATGTGTGAGGCACTGGGTTTGATCCTCAGCACCACATAAAATAAAGGTATTGTGTTCATCTACAACTAAAAAAAATTTTAAAAAAAGAATGGTGTTTTGATTTTAATTGGAATTGCATTGAATCTGTATAGTGCTTTGGGTAGTATGGCCATTTTGATGATATTGATTCTGCCTATCCAAGAGCATGGGAGATCTTTACATCTTCTAAGGTCTTCTTCAATTTCTTTCCTTAGTGTGTTCTGTAGTTTTCATTGTCAAGTTCTTTTACCTCTTTTGTTAGATTAATTCCCAAGTATTTCATTGTTTTTGAGGCTACTATGAGTGAGGTAGTTTTTCTAATTTCTCTCTCAGAGGAATGAGCTCAGTGCAATGAACTTTCCTCTTAACATAACCTTCATAGTGTCCCAAAGATTTTAATATGTTGTATCAGAGTTCTCATTTACCTCTGAGAATATTTTTTAAAAAAATTTTTTTAGTTGTAGGTGGACACGATATCTTGGCTTTATATAATTTATTTTTATGTGGTGCCGAGGATCGAATTCAGTGCCTTACCCATGCAAGGCAAGCGCTCTACCACCAAGCCATAACCCCAGCCCCCTCTGAGAATATTTTTATCTCCTCCTTGATGTCTTCTGTTATCCATGTGTTATTCAATAGCATATTATTTAGTCTCCAGGTAATGGAGTAGCTTCTATTTTTTATTTTATCATTGATTTCTATTTTCATTCCATTATTGCCTGAAAGAATGCAGGGTAGTATCTCTATGTTTTGTATTTGCTAATATTTGCTTTGTGGCATAACATAGTATGTCTATTTTAGAGAAGAATCTATGTGCTGCTGAGAAAAAAGTGTATTTGCTTGTTGATAGATGAAATATTCTGTATATGTCTATTAATTCTGAATTATTGATTGTATTACTAAGTTCTATGGTTTCTTTGTTTAGTTTGTATTTGGATGATCTGTCCAGTGGTGAGAAAGATGTGTTAAAGTCACCCAGTATTACCGTGTTGTGATCTATTTGATTCTCGAAATTGAGAAGGGTTTGTTTGATATACATGGATGCTCCATTGTTCAGGGCATAGATATTTATGATTGTTATGTCTTCTTGACGTACGGTTCTCTTAAGAAGTATGAAATGACCTTCTTTATCCTTTCTGACTATCTTTGGTTTGAAGTCCACTTTATCTGATATGAGGATGGAAACCCCTGCTTGTTTACATGGTCCATTGGAGTGGTATGTTTTCCCCCATCCTTTCACCTTCAGTCTGTGGATGTCTTTTTCTGTGAGATGTCTCTTGAAGGCAGCATATTGTTGGGTCTTTTATTAATCCAACCTGCCAGTCTATGTCTTTTGATTGATGAGTTTAGGCCATTAACATTCAGGGTTATTATTGAAATATGTTTTTTATTTCCATTTATTTTGGTTTATTGTTGGTTTTTAACTTGATGTGGTTCCTCCTTTGATTGGCTTTTCCTTTGGTGTACTTCTTCCCTTTGCTGATTTTCATTGTTGTTTTTCATTTCCTCCTCATGAAATATTTTGCCAAGAATATTCTCTAGTGCAGGCTTTCTCATTGTAAATTCTTTTGACTTTTGCTCGTGGAAGGTTTTTACTTTGTTATCAAATTGGAAGCTTAATTTTGCTGGATATAAGATTCTTGGTTGGCATCCATTTTCTTTCAGAGCTTGGTATATGTTGTTCCAGGATCTCCTGGCTTTGAGGGTCTGGGTTGAGAAATCTACTGAAATCCAAATTGGTTTCACCCTGTATGTAATCTGTGCCTTCTCTCTTGCAGCTTTTAAAATTCTATCCTTATTGCGTATGGCAGGCATTTTCATTATAATGTGCCTTGGTGTGGATCTGTTGTAGTTTTGTACATTTGGTGTCCTGTAAGCCTCTTGTATTTGATTTTCCAATTCATTTTTCATGTTTGGGAAATTTTCTGATATTATTTCATTGAAGAGATTGTGCATTCCTTTGGTTTGTATCTCTATGCCTTCCTCTACCCTGATAATTCTTAGATTTGGTCTTTTGATGTTATCCCATAATTCTCAGATGTTTTGTTCATAGTTTCTTACCATCTTCATTGTGTGGTCAACTTTATTTTCAAGATTATATATTTTGTCTTCATTGTCTGAGGTTCTGTCTTCCAAGTTCTCTTGTCTGTTGGTAATACTTTCTATTGACTTTTTTTATTTGGTTTATTGTTTCCTTCATTTCAAGGATTTCTGCTTGGTTCTTTTTCAAAGTCTCTCTTAAAGTAATCTTTTGCTCACTGTATTGCTCTCTTATCTCTTTGTTGGAGTGATCAATGGTTGCCTGTATTTGCTCTCATATTATTCTGTGCTTCACAGATCATTTTAGTTATGTACGTTCTGAACTCCTCTGACATTTCATCTACTGTGCTGTCAATGGATTTTATTGTTGTAGCATCTTGGTTTGTTTGGGGCATTTTCTTCCCTTGTTTTGTTATGTTGTTCATGTGTCTTCCCCTCTATCAGTGCCAATCTGAGGTGTTACAGTTTCTACTCTATAATCTTGTAGTGTCCTTGCAAGTTACCAATACCTCACCTCTGGTGTAACTGGGCCTGCAGGGACCTTGGGGATGATCTTCCTGGTCCTGGCTATTGACTCCAGATGGATGTAGGCAGGGACAGCCAGCGGTTGGTAGATGGTCCATAGCACAGGTCTCCTCCTCTGCATGTGCGCGGTTAATCTTGGAATGTCTCTTAATTATGACACATAAGCTTTTAAAAAAACTAAAGGTCGGGGGAGAGTTGTTTGTAGAAGCTAAGCCCATAGATCAGTGGGGTCTGCTTCCCTCTAGAAGTAAGCAAAGGTCAATGTGCCCTGGAAAGTGCCATTTCCTAATGGGCCCCACCCTGGACTCAGTAATTTCACTGAAAGAACAGGCTGAGTTGGGAAGCTGCCTATTTGTGTTAGAGACCAATCTTGAAAAAATTTGAATCCCTGGAGGAAATGTATGTATATTTGTGCACCTGGAGGAGGGAACATTAAATCACTGGAGGCTTTTGTAATGAAGGCAAGGACAGGTCTCTGTACAAGTGTCACCTTTGGCCATTATTGTCTCTGCTCTTTGCCTTGGTCGGAGATGGTGTTCAAACCTGAGATCTGACTATGAGCAGCAGTGAGGCAGGTCAGCCGAGGAAAGAGCAAGCATCCCTGATTCATCCCTCTTGCTAAACCAAATAAAATGGTCAAGGGTTGAAGATATCCTCAGAATGGTATTTGAGAAGGAAAAGTGGACCCTTAGGAAAGTGGAGGATGTTTTGTAATAAGATCTGTCTGGGTGCGGTGGAATCTCCTGTGATGAGTTAATCTTTAGAGGAATAGCAACAGCAGAGTACTTTGGAGGCTCTGGCTTTCTATAAATGGATGAGGATGCACCTTGTATTCTGCTGGTTCTTTTCTGCAAGTGCCTTGGGCTTTAGTCAGTATGACTACACTAAAGCCATTTATTTTGGGGTGGTATTTTCTGAACTTTCAACAGCTAACTTTGTAGCTAGGCCAGGTGGTGCCCACCTGTAATCCCGGCTACTTGGGAGGCTGAGGCAGAAGGATTGCAAGTTCAAAGGCAGCCTGGGCAACATAGCAAGACCCTGTCTCAAAACAACAAGGTTTAGGGAAATAGCTTAGTGGTAGAGCATCCCAGGTTCAATCCCCAGTACCGTATCCCCCCTGCCTTGCAAAGCTAACTTTTAAAAATGAGTAACTCGAGCATATTTAAGAACATAAATACAAACATATTAGGTGAATATAAGTGGATGAAAATTGATAAATGAACCTGTTAGGTTTTCAGGAATCTTTTGAGGTCTTGGAGCTATTATGTTGAATTGAGAGAGATGTGAAGTGTCTGAGTTATTTCTAAGCTAACATACCAACTAACTGACTAGTGGGAGATTTCCCAATTATCTTTAATGACTGGGGTAGGCTATTGGAGGTTGTTCTGAAGAGAGAACAGCTGTTTACCGCTTTCAGAGGAAAAGTGTGGAATGTGTTCTGACTAATTGGAAAACATGGATTGGTATAATAACAAGATGTTGGAAGCTGGTACTGTGCGGCATTTGCCAGATGCTTGACTGTCTATGTGGAACACAGTCTACTGAGGCGCAGGAAAGAATGACAGGTAGATATAATCCCTTCCCTCCTGGGGGTCGTAGGGGAAACGGATGCATGCATATAGTACAAGAAAACAGAAGATTTGTAATTGTGTTAAGTGCTGCAATTAAAAAGGTTGTCTACTCCTGCAAATGGATGAATGGTTGAGTTGAATTCCTTGTCAGCCATTTTTATTGCTGTTCTGTGCTGGTCTTGGAGTTCAATGTTATAGCATCATCCTGTCAAGTGAAAGAGGTAGGCAGAAGGTAGAGAGGAGCTTCATTATGAGGGGAACCTTGCTCTGACATCTTGGGGAAGTTCTTCATGTCTAGATGTTACCTACTTCTGAGGAAGCTTTTCCCTAAAGTCTCCAATAGATGTACAGTTCCAGGACTCCCAAGGAGCTCCCAGAAGTGGTAAGATAGGTACCCAAGGTCTGAGACCCTGAAACTTCACTGCATTTCTGGTGGTGAGAAAAACTTGGCTCAGTTCCACCCTAGTTTACCCAGTAAAATGGGTTTCTTTGTACATGGAGTTCTCTCCCAAAACGCCTCATAAACAAAGAGTTTTGAATAATCTTTTAACTACTGTTATCAGCCTTCCTACTTGGAAAGCTTCTATACCGCTGGAGAACACACATGATTTCAAGAACACATTCATATCCCACCTAAGGTAGCCATTGAGTGAGTGACATCCCTCTGTAAATATTAAATGGTCTTTCAGGTAGCAGAATTGTAGCATTAGAAGTTTTGATGGTCTTCCCAGGACTGGAAAACCAACCAACAGCCATAAATCATTTTAGCAATTTTAGATCTGTCACCACACCAGACTCTTCCCATAATATCTGCCATTTTGCCCACTCCAGTCTCAGTGCAGATGATTAGAGATGGGCACCATCTTACCACCTTTAGAAACAGGCTTGTTCATAATACAAGTCTTTTCCATATACCTAGATTTTCTAAACTGCAAAAAACCCAAGATGTATCCTTTGCAGAATCTGCTCATGGTCAATCTGAAACCAGCATGTATCTGCTAAGTGGCAATAGAAATGGCTGACAAGGAATTCGATTCTACCATTCATTCATTTGCAGTGAGTGGACACTCTTAATAGTACTTAATTACTAATCTGTATTTCTTATTTACAGACATGCATCTGTTTTTTCAATGAGAAACCTAGGTGCTTATTTTCGTGCTTTCATCTGGTTACTGGCGGCAAGACTGCTTACCAGCTGTTTGAGTTAGCTTTTGGTTGCTGTGACCAAAGTACTTGACAAGAACCAAATAGAGGAGGAAATGTTCATTGGGGGCTCACAGTTTCAGAAGTCTCAGTCCGAAGATGACTGACTCTCTCTCCCTGGGCCCAAGTGCAGCAGAACGTCATGGTGGAAGGACACAGCAGAGGAAAGGTGCTTGCCTTACAGAAAGCAGAAAGGAAGGAGGGAAGGGGCCACAGGGAACATGTACCCTTCCAGGGCATGCCTGCATTGACCCACCACCTCCAGCCATGCCCCACCTGTGTACAGTTACCGATCAGTTAGTGCATTCTAACTAGGACGGACTGATTAGGTTACAGCTCTCACAGGCCAGTCGTTTCACCTCTGAACATTCCTGCGTTAATACAAGTGCTTTTGAGGGGACACCTGTATATCCAAACCATAACATGAGCTGAACAGGGAAGAGTCTGCAGTTGCTAATACTTTTTGTTGTTTATGGATAAAATGGTATTGTAGCGACTTGGTTACAAGAAGACTAAGGAATGGGCTTTTAAAGTGGATGGATGCTTCATCTGGGTGGCTCTTTGATCTATTTTGGCTGGTTTAGTTCATTGGGACCTTGTCTAAGGAGCACCCTTCATACTCCTAGTATCATCCCAAAAGCCATAAGAGTCTCTGTGGTACATCGAGTCTTATGTGTCCCAGTAAAGCCATTGGCTGAATGTTAAATGGTCTCTGACCAGAATAAGAACTCAAATGCAAGATGACAAGGGTACTGTGACCTATAGATCTTGCACTGCGACTGGAAACCTAGGATGAGAGTGACTGAGATGGGCGCTGATGACATTTTATTAAATAAAAATTTTGCAAGATGGTGCATTTAGACTGGCCACCTGCATAAGATAGAAAACCAATATGGAATTTAATCACAGCAATTGAGCTCTGGTTGCAAGAGGTCCTGTGGCCAATTAACTAAGCTTTTGCCAACTGACAGCTATTGCCAATCAAGTGGGTTTCTGTGCCTCACTTCTGTTTTTCCGTGAATGTCGTTGGATCACGTTATTCAGTGGAATTCTGCAAACCTGCTGTGGTTCTTGGAGCTGTCTGATTGGCAAGTTGTTTTTTGCCTTGCTTTGTTCATGCCGACTCTGTTAAATTTACTTATTTTGTGGTACTGGGGACTGAGCCCAGGGTCTCGGCAAGCATGCTACCACTGAGCCATGCCCCTCAGCCCCAGCTCTACTGCATTTAATTGGTCTGAGGAATTTTCTTTTTAAGAAATCATGTAATAATAATCTTATTTACTTTGAATTAAAATGTGCTGAAACTCTTAACTACAGGCAAAGCCAAAGAACTGATTGTGTTAATGCTTGAAATCGTACTAAGGCTCAAGACTAGAGTTTCTATAGGTGAGTGTCCAGTTGTACCAGAGAACTCTATAGAAAGTGTGTTTGCAAGAATAAATTTGAGACTCGAATGGGTGATGGACTCAAAAAAGATCATAATATCCAAGGTATAGCTGGGCCTGGTGGCACAAGCCTGTAATCCCAGCACTTAGGGAGGCTGAGACAGGAGAATCGCGAGTTCAAAGCCAGCCTCAGCAACGGCGAGGCGCTAAGCAACTCAGTGAGACCCTGTCTCTACATAAAACACAAAATAGGGCTGGGGATGTGGCTCAGTGCTTCTGAGTTCAATCTCCAGTACCAAAAAAAAAAAATATCCAAGGTGTGTGGCAACACACAGTCTGGTATACTCTAAGATTGATATGTACATTCCTGGAAAGTTTTATTTAGAGTCAGAATTGTATAAATCAGTTTTCTTGTTACAACTTCAGAGAGCTGTTGTGTGTGTGTGTCTATGAGTATTGTGTGGTGGTAGTGATTGAATCCAAGGCCTGGTGCATGCCAGGCCAGTACTCTACCACTGAGCTAAATGCCTATCCCTGAGAAGTATACTTTAAGCACACAACATTTTATTATAAATTTGTAGCAAAAGTCAATTGAATAAGATATGAATATAGGGGCTGGGGTTATGGCGCAGTGGTAGCGTGCTCGCCTAGCATGCGTGAGGCACTGGGTTCGATCCTCAGCACCACATAAAAATAAAATAAAGATATTCTGTCCACCTATAACTAAAAAATAGATATTTAAAAAAAGATATGAATATAAAGTTTGAAAAAAATTTACAAATTAAAAGTAAGGATTTGGCTGATCAAATTTGTCAAAGGGGAAAGGATGAGGACTTCTGTCTTCAAAAACATCAAGGTCAGAAAAGACAAAGGCTAGGTCTAGGGATATAGCTGAGTTGGTAGAGTGCTTGCCTTGCATGCACAAGGCCCTGGGTTCAAGCCCCAGAACCATACAAGAAAAAAAAAAATGAAAAGACAGAGGCTGTGGGGAATGTTCCCTATTAAAGGAGACTAGATCCCTGGTGACTGACTGCAGGTGGTACCCCACCCTAACAGGGATACTGTACTGGAGGGGAAGTGCTAGAAAGGACATCCTCAGGCCACCTGGCAAAGTTGGAATGTGAATGGCAGATAAAAAGTATTGCTTGTGCTAAGCTCATTGTGGTTGATCACTCTATTGTTGTTGTGTAAGAATATTCCTCTTGTAGAAAATGGTTTCCTCTCAGTTCAGAAAAAGATGGCATGTACGTAAAAGGGAAATACACCAAATGATATAGCATATGGGGTACACTTATCAATGGCTGAATTTGTTGGTGAAAGGTATGTGAATGTTCTCTGTCCTGCTTTCGTTCTTGTAGTTTTAAGTTTGAATTTTTCCAAAAAGTGAAATAAAAGTATGAACCTGGAAGCCCTATCTCACTTTGAGGTATTTATTAGCTTGTTAACAAAATATAAAATATTTAGCTGTATTAAAAAATATTTTAAGATTGATGCGGTGGTGCATACCTGTAATCCCAGCGGGTTGGGAGGCTGAGGCAAGAGGATTGCAAGTTGATAGCCAGCCTCACCAACTTAGTGAGACCCTGTCTCAAAATAAAATAAATAAAAAGAGCTGAGGATGTGGCTCTGTGTTTGAGAGCCCCTGGGTTCAATCCCCAGTACCAAAACAAAATCAAAAATAAAATTAATTAATTTGTTTAGGAAATTTCCATAAGAAAAATAAGTTTATTGTGAGTTAGTAACTAACTGGTTTCTGCTTTTGTCATTGAAACAAGCCTGATTTTTTTTTTTTTGGTACCAGAGATTGAACTCAGGGATACTTGACCACTGAGCCACATCCCAGCCCTTTTTTTTGTATTTTATTTAGAGACAGAGTCTCATTGAGTTGCTTAATGCCTCACTTTTGCTGAGGCTGGCTTTGAACTCTCTATCCTCCTGCCTCAGCCTCCCGAGCTGCTGGGATTATAGGTGTGCACCTCCACACTTGGCTGAAACAAGATTGATTTTAAAAGATCTACACAGGAGTCCTGCACAGGCCATGTATTTTGTGTGTTTAAGTATCTCGTCCATTGTCCTCTGGATAATAAGCAACTTCACTGTTTTTTTATTTTAATTTTTTTTTTTTAACCAGAGATTTAACTCAGGTGTTCAACCACTGGGCTACATCCTCAGCCCTTTTTATTTTTTTTATTTTGAGACAAGGTCTTGCTAAATTGCTTAGGGCTTTGCTAAGACACTGAGGCTGTCCTTGAACTTGCCATCCTCTTGCTTCAGCCTCCCAAGCTGCTGGAATTACAGTTCAATATGGTTCTTAACCTATAGGTAATAGAGTAGGCCTTAATTGTGGTCGATGAGCAGTTCAAGTTTTAAGAGAATGAACATCTTGGGAGCATCATTTAGGAGGTGATTTACCACCTGCCTCTGTGCCCAGCTCTTTTCCTGGCTATAAAAGTAGAGTCCTGTCCTCTTGGAGCTTGATGCTGACATAGGAATTAATCTAGGGCAGGAACTCAAGTTTGCGCTGCAGAGCCCCTTCAGTGTGCCAACTGGGCATCATTTAATGATACAAGTTTGAAACATTTTGTGTATCTTTATTATAGTAGCGGTTGACTATGCCCTTGAAAATGGAAATGTCTAGTCAAGGTCATTAGTGCCCTGAGCTGCATCTTTGGACTTCTTGCCTGCTTTTGGTGCAATAGCTACAAACTCTGTCCAGCCACGAGATGGAATAAACAGCTTCTCCTGGAAGTCTTTCTGGCACCTTCCCCGTACCAGAGATTGAGCCCATGGAGCATCTGTGTGCAGCTTGGCTTGGGGCTCAGTTTTGGGCCTCAGGGTGCAGACACCTGTCCTGTGGGCTTGGCCCTGCTGAGAGCTGTGGAGAATTGGCACAGTCGGCTCCGGCTGAGGCTTCCAGGCCTTCCTGATCTTGCTCCTTTTTGTGCAGCAGCCAAGCAGCCTTCCGGAGGCCAGGGGACTGGAATGAAGTGAATTTATTTTCCTACTTAAAAATAACCCCAGCAGCTGTGGGTTCGAAGCTCCTAATCACGAGGTTGGCACCCATTCCTCTGCTGGGGCTTCTGGAGGCTGTGCCCCAAGGGTTGTGGCAGGGGGCTCATTGGAGCTGGGATTCAACATTTTTTTTTTCCCCATGCAAATGAGAAAACTAAGGCCCAGGAAGAACTTCAGTGGCCTGTCAGAGGCAGAGACAGACTCACTGGCTTGTCACTTAGGTGAGCCCTTTTTAGCAAGATAAAGGGAACCTGAGACGTTCTCCCCAGCCAATGTGAACCTTCTGGAACCTCTCACTGCTCTTGTTTTGGGCTGGCCTCTGATGAAACCTGTGTGTGTGTGTGTGTGTGAGAGAGAGAGAGAGAGGGAGAGGGGTAGCTTCTGTAACGGATATAAAAATATTGCAAAATATTAGAGTATTTAATTTATCATCTTAACTACAAATTTAAAGACATCAAGTAAACCATGATAATATTAGACAGCCATCATCAACTATCTTCAGAATTTTACCT
Organism: Geosciurus inauris; assembly: GCA_004024805.1. NCBI lineage: Eukaryota > Metazoa > Chordata > Mammalia > Rodentia > Sciuridae > Geosciurus > Geosciurus inauris. The sequence continues at coordinate 56,153 of PVHX01002480.1, forward strand.
TCCCAAATTGGAACTCTGTACCCATTAAATAGGGCAGTCCCCTCCACCTCAGCCCTTGGTAATTACTGTTTCATTTCTTGTCCTTACAAATGTGAGTCCTGTACTTTCTTCCTGTAAGGGGAGTCATGCAGCATTTACGGTATTATCTTTTTGTGTGTCTGGCTTATTTCACTTGGCATAATGTCCTCCAGATTCTTCAGGCTGAATTCCATTCTACTGCATATACATACCACATTTTGTTTATCCATTCAACCTTTGAGGGACCCTTGAGTTACTTCTACCTTTTGGCTATTACATATAATGCTGCTGTGGATAAATATACAAATAGCTGTTCAGGTCCCTGATGTCACTTCTTTGGAGTGTATACCCAGGGTTGTATGGGAGCGCTATATTACATTTGGAGAACACCTTGATTTGGCCTCTGATTCTTGGTACTTCCTGACTTCTGTGGACTTTACTGTACATCGAGGGCTGTACTCAGTTTACTTGGGCTGTAGCCCCCGACCCTGGGTTCCCGGGTTCCTGAGGACCCTCAGCCTGCTTCTGGAATCTGTCACTTCTCTTCCCATCTAGGTGGAATGGAGAATTGAGAAGGGAACGGAATGAAACTTGTTTGGAGGAGCTTTGTAATTCGTTGAAGGAAAAAGAAATAGAATTCAGCTTGGCATTTGCAGGTTTATGGCTGAGTCTCCTCTTGGATTTCATGTGGCTTCGTTTTTCATACCAGAGATCTGGGTGGGGTGGAATGCTTAAAGTCAGCATGGCTTTGGAGGACCTTTCTAACATGTTCTTAATTATACCCGCATTTAACAGAGGTGGGGTTGGGGAAAAGAGTATTAGGAGGTAGGTAAGAAATCTATTATCTGGATGACCTTGGGCATTGGTTTCCTCTTGTATGAAATTGAATTAATATTATGTAACTAATGAGGACTTCCTGAGTGACTGGGAAAATGAACCTGAACTATCTGGAGCTGTGCTTAACCGTTACTGTGCTAATTATCAGTTTGCTCTTCCCTGTTCCTTATGAAACAGTTGGAAGCTATGTGTGGTCCTCAAAGATTTTTAAAATTTATCATGCAAACCCTGTGTCAAGGTCTGACTTTGGTTCTTAACTTATGAAGGGTGACCTCCCACAGTGGGCGGAGCTTTGAGCAGAACACAGAAGCTGGGTTCGAGTCCCATGTTCACAGTTAAGTTCCATGACTTGTGACACCCCTGTGTCCCCACCCAACTTCCTTCAGGCTCCCATCCCTCACCTCTCAAGTGAGGCTGCACCTTCTTTCTCGGGCTCCTCCCGGCTCTAAGAGGTTAGCAGTTCCCCAGGGTGTGCTTGCGCGTACTGTGCTGAGCGCACACAGTAGAACAGTTTGTAGGAAAGTTCTCTCCTAATGCAATTCCTTCTGAATGCAGTTCTTTTTCTCCGAACTCTATTCTCATCTTTCCAGGTGGTAGCTATATCTTCTCAGCGGTGTGTGCAGTGAGCTGAGAGATTGAAATGGCTTATCTGACTCCAGGGTCCTCATCTTCAGGGCCGGGTGGGGACCACAATATTCTGTTGGCAGCTTGGCGTCCAGGCTTTGTCTAGACCAGAATCCGAATACCTGTGGGGAGTCAACCCTTGTCCTCATGTCTCTCGGACCACCCACATCCAGCCAGGGAATGTGGGAGGGGGCTGTGGGTGTCAATTGTGCTTGCTCAGAATTAGAATGAAGCCATCTTCAAAGAATTGGGTAAGGACACTCTTGCTTCGCCTACCCCAAGACTTGGCCACTGTACAGTTGATCTTGTCTTTAGTTCTCAGTTTTTATTTCCTCCAAGGAAGAACAATCAGCTTGCCCTTTTCTTCTGGTCTTCCTATTAAAAAAATAAAGAAATAAAACCTGCTTACTAGCTCTGCAGTAATGCTGCACTTTTCCTCGAGTTTTCACCTTCATGTCATTCAGTCTGCATGTCAGGATTTTCAGGGTCACTTGCAATCTGAGGTCTAGTGTGGCCATCTGATTTGCCAGGCTATGGGGAGCAGAGCCCTGGCATCTTGTCTTTATAGAAAGTTGATCAATCACTAGTGCTCACTCCAGAAGTATTTATGGACTCCCCGAGTGCCAGCAGAGGCTTGTGGTAAAGAATTCTTAGCTTCAAGGCATTCTAACCTGACGGGGTCTCAAAGGGAAGAGGACGGAGTTCCCTTCTGTTGCCTTTGGCTGATGCCAGTACTTAAATGTCTAGTGGATGAAAAAGAGAGCTGTAAAGTCTGAAGAGCTGTGAATGAGGTTGTGTGGGTTATTCTGCCTGACTGGCATTAGCAAAGGTCACAGTTTTTAAACAGTACATTTAGATAGTCCCAAAGCTCCTAGCTCTCCATCTTACTGCTGGACCCTAGTATCTTGCCCACCTTGTCTTTGAAAGCTATATCACACTATCATTAGGTATAAAAAGACAGGATGTGTTGCCTAACATGTTATTTCTGATCTTGTCGGCTTGTGGTTTGGGGGTTCCTTTTTGCAGGGGATCATTGGAAAGAAGGGCACAAGGCTGACCCAGGACTCTTTGGAAATAGGGATTTTAAAAATAAGTGATATTCTCACAGACTATACTGTGGTTTGTGGAATTAGAACTTCTGGAAGGAGCTTTGTGTGTGTATGCATTGGGAATGTCTTTGTATATTTTCTCAAGTTCTGGACTCTAGCGGTGTTTGAGAAATCTGTCAGAATGGTATTCAGAATGGGGCACAGGTCATAGAAAATGATTTCTATGTTTTTCTTTAACGGCTCATCTCCTGTACTCTTAGAGGGTGTGGCTGTGAGGAGCAGTGTCAAGAATGTGTGTTGTCAGAATCTGAACTCTGGCCCTGGGCTCTGTAGGTACTGTTTTGCCAGAGAGCACTTGTTGGCTAGGAGTGACACTGGCCAGAGGAGTGACCGGAAGGCTGCTTGATTGTTTGGATGAGTGCGTTTGTCATGGGAGACTGCTTTTTGTTTTTTTTTGTTTTTTTTTAACAAGCATAAAAATATTATTTTAAAAATATTTTAAAATACTAAAAGTATTTTAAAATGTTGTAATATTTTAAAAGTATTTTATTATTTTTATTTTTTAACAAGCATAAAAACAATTTCTCAGAGGAAATTGTTTTGTGCATGAATGTCATGGACCTTGGTGATCGTAGAGTGTTTAATCTGTGAGGTAGTTGCGTAACTGAAGAGCTTAGTTTGAGGTTCTTAAGGTGGTGAGGACTCTCTTGGAGTACTTGACTTCCTGTCCCAAAGCTGTAGGAAGCCCTATCTCGTCTCCGGAAGCCATGAAAGAGGATGCTGGGCCACTTGGCTCCTTCATGACTCTGGTTGTAGCTTCTTAAATAATGATCAAGTACTCCTGGGAGCTGGGAGACAGGGCTGAGTACCAGAACAGGGATTATGCCTTCAAAATTGAAGGGGAAAATAGTTAGAATGGGTCAGGTTTCCAAAGGAAGGCTTGGCTCATGGTGGGGCTACAATGTCAATGTCCTTTGCTCTTGGGGCGCAACTCTCAGTTACCTTTTATCACCTGGAGATTTACTTAAAACGCTTGCCAAATCTCTTTACTTCAACCCGATGATCATATAGTGAATTAAAATATAGTTTTACTGAAGTTTGAAGAGTTATTGTTTGGAGGGGGGGGCTTGGGGAATAGAAATATGGGTAATCTTTTTGGTTAGCCTGCAAGAACTCTTATAGAACTCTCTAGAAGCTAATTTTAGGAAATCTGATAGCATTTCTCATAGAGCCTTGCGATAACAAGTGAACTTGTTTTAGCCACCCTAGCACTGTAATGTTGTATCTGGATGATGATGAAATACTCTCAAATGTGTGTAAAGAAAAGGTCTGAGTTATTTTTCTGCCATTGTAGATTGTAAGTCATCATAAGCCTCTACCGCCTTTCTCCTGCTGATTCTGCTGCACACATTGGAAGGTGCTGGAGTTGGATCCACTACTGTCCGTGAGAGGAAGTGTTGGCTGGTGTTCTCTGGAGCATTGTGACTTTGGTTCTTATTCATGGGCGCCTTGCTGAATCTCAACAACTAGCTGTCTGTTAAAGTAATGAATCTTCCCTTTCATGAAGTAGATCTGCAGCCCTGAAGGTGCACTGGCCTTGTGTTCTGAATGGCGTCTGGAAAGGGTAAAATGTTCTAGGGAGTGGTGCTCAGAATCCATCACAGGATAAAAATTCTCCAAGACAGTTCTCAGGTATTACTGTGGGGGTGGCTGAGAATCAGATGCATAACTTTCCCAGCAGAGTGCACTGGTGCGGTGCATGCTTCAGAAGCCACTCTAGAGCAGTAGCAGTATCTTTGTGGTCACGACCTCCTCCAAATTTGGCTAGATCGTCACCAAGCCCATTAGTAGCAGTGGTGGCCCCTCTACTCCGTGGTGTGGCAGTCTTGTGGCTCTCGCTGCTTGCTGGTTGCTCTTTGCATCTTCTGTTGTCTGGTTGACTCTACCGTCTTACGTTTTCCGGAGGCTTTGACCTTGCCAGGACATGGTGCCTCTTGCCAGCAGTTTACACACCCTGTGTTTTGGCTAACACGTCCTACCTCCAGACACGTATATAGGCATGCTGTAGCGAAAGACCTTTCACACCTGAGCCAATGCTGGTCCCACTGTGATGGGCTCGTGGCGTGCTTCTGGGAACTGTGCATTAATGAGGAACACAGGTGGGCTGATCGTGAAACTTTGGGAGGACTGTTTAAAATTTATTTTAATACCATTAATTAAAACCTTGACTATTGTTGGAGTTTATTTTGGTTGCTTATGTAGTTCTGGAACCCATCTATCATAAGGGCTGGCTCTCCTTGGGAGTGAAACCAGATCATCAGTTGTGTTTATTTGTTCTAATTAGTAGAGAATAGAATGCATACATCAGTGGGGTATAGCTTCCCATTTTTTGGTTGTACGTGTAGAATCTCACTGGTTCTGTAATCATCTATGTACTTAGGGTAATACTGTCTGATTCATTCTAGTGTTTTAAGACTGTTTTCAGTCACAATTTAGTTCTTTAAATTAGAAAACAACTGTAATGATGCTTTATCACATGCTTTTATAAATGCCAATTGTAGAAAACTGGAAAAATGTGAAAGAAAAATCCATTGTGAAAGAAAAATTCATTGCAGAAATCTCTTTAGATATGACATACATGATTTCCCACCCAGTGAGTTGGACTGTGTGCTCAGGTGGCCCTGTTGGCATGAGTTGGTCCCTTACAGCCCTGGCTGCCAGTCCAGGCACTGTGGTGAGGGGCTGCTTTGGGGATGGCTGCCCTGCCGGCCCCTCCCCAACTCTTGCCACGTGACCTGCACCAGCTGTAGAACTTCCTGGAGCCTTGGGGGTAGAACCATGCCCGCTTCCAGGAACTTTGAAGAGAGCCAGGCATAGTGGACGTGGTGGTGGGAGGGACTTGTGGCCTGTTTCAGGGGACCTGAGTGTGCTGGTGATGAAACCGCTTGTGCTCCAGTGGGCACAGCTGGTAGCAGTGCTCTACAGAGTCAGACGAATAAGACGGTTGCTCTTTTATTCTTTGGAATTCCTTTTCTGACTTCCTGCACAAAAAAGCTGATGAGAAAAGCTTTAATATATTCCATTAGGAAAGTTGGAGGTTTGTCCTTTTGGAATTGGTTTGGTGAGGCTACTCAATGATATTTCTGAGCTGCTGAATTTTAAAAGGGCAAAGGAGAATTTAAAAAATAGAAATAAGAAAAAAATTTAAATTCTCCAATGATCATTGAACATTTAGCCGTAATAGGGACCATCTCCTAAGCTTTAAGGTGTGATGGTCCCTTTTAGATGCTCTCCAGGCATGTGCGTATACATGTGCCTACGTCCTCTGAGCGCCACCTTTCTAAAGACTACATGCCCCTAGCCCAAACCCTGGCTGGTGGCTGTGAGCAATCTCTTGCTGAGGTGGGACATAGATCAGCTGCCATGGGATCCTGGGGTTTTAGGACTTCAGGACACGCTCTTTCTGCTGCAGTCTGTCAGTGCTAAGATTGACTTTCTTGCGTAGGCTTTCTGTCTTGTTGCATTAGTTATTTGACTGATGAGAGAGTCAGGTAGTTTTTTTCCTGAATGTGGGCTGGTTTATTCTTACCTGTACTTTATGTTCTTCCGGCAGATTTTAGCAGACAGCACAATCCAATCAAAAGGCCTCTGCTTAGTTCTGTACAAAACAGCAGGATAGACCCAGTGATTCTCAGCCTTGGCCGCACAGGCCAGAGCCTGGAGACCTGCCAGTAGCTATCTCAGGCCACACCCTAGACCACTGTCCTCTCTGACATTACAGTTTCCAAAGCTCCCTAGGGTCTCTGTTGCTCAGCCAGGATTGAGAACCAGGTGGAACAACTCAAAACTCATCCTCAGATAGATGGCAAAATTGGGACCAGAAGGCCTGAGTACATGGGAGATGGTTTATCCTTCTACATGGGGCATGCTATGAAGGGGAAAAGGAGGGGGTCTTCATGTCACCTGTCATCCTGTCTAAGGAACTGCTTTTTGATAGTAAAGCAGCAGTAACTGCTATTTGCAGCCTCGGGCCGGCACCGGTGAGTCAGAGGTCCTGTCTGATGCAGGAGGCCAGGTTCCACATGCATCTCTATCTCTAGCTGACTTGGCTTTTTGCCACTTCTGTAGAGAAGGGGCATCTTCCTGCTCATCTTGTTTCATCTGGTTCTTCCATGGCCAAAGAGAATTTTTATCTTCATTTTGCAGATAAACCCGAGTCTCAGCTGAAATGAGTGCCTTGTCTAAAGAGATATGGTTGGTGTCCTTCCAGGGTCCCTCCTGTGTGCAACAGTCTCCTGGATGGAGGCAAATGCAACATAAAGAGGGTGGCAGGTGCCTTCTGCTCCTCTGTGACTCTTGAGGTGTGGGAAACTGGAGAAACAGCATCAGGGTTGAGGGCCTTGGGGGTGAGGGGGCAGAAGATCCTATAACAGTCGTCCTGGGTCTTGGCTACACAGCAAGTTTTGGTGGGGCCCAGGACTCATCAAGGCAACCTGATCTAGGAAGAAAGGGATCTGGGGTTTGGAACAGAGGGTACGCCTCCCTTCTGTGCCAGGGAGGGAGCAGAGGAGGTGGTGATGGGACACTGGGTTGGAAAAGGAGGTATAGGCTCCTGAATTGGCGGAGAAGCATGTGCCAGGTGATCCATGAGGAGACCTCTGCACCTAATATGGTTTGTATCTCGCTGTCCTTGTTCCCCAGCTGGAGAGGGCTTCATGTGGGGTGTGTGGGGGAGCTGGAGGACTCAGTTGGAGGTTTCTGGGGAACACCTGGGGAAACTTGAAAAGCCTATGGTTCCGCCCTCTGCGGAGGAGCCCAGGCCCCACCCGCACAATAGGACCTGAGGCCAGGGGTAGGGGCCGCAGTGCCTGGGGACCTGGCGTGTTGAAGTGGGTCCAGTCCTCACTAGTTCCTGACTCTGTGACAGATGATGGATGTGATAAGAGTGGGATTAGCTATTTCAGGAACTTCAGCAAATCAGCATTGTGTTTGTGTGGATAAAGAGCAAGTTATCAGGAGCCGACTTTCCAGTTTCCCTGTGAAAAGCTGAGCTCCTACCCCCACAGAAATTCTGAGGAGTTCACCTTTTCTAAAGGTTACGGGTTTTTAATTTATTTTTTTGGGGTCAACTAAACAACTAACATCATCTTTGAATGTGTGAGTGTCTCCTCCCTGAATTTGCCCTGTGCTCTACCTACATTGACAAGGCAGGACAGTAGGTAAATAAATAGTAAAGTTAACCAGTAAATAGAAACTGATTACAGAATTCACTGTCTGCACAGGAGCTCATCCCTGAACTGGGAAGTTTTAGTTTAGTTTAGTTTTGTGTTTTGGTACCAGGGATCGAACTCAGGGGCCCTCGACCCCTGAGCCACATCCCCAGCCCTGTTTTGTGGTTTATTTAGAGAGAAGGTCTCCCTGAGTTGCTCAGCGCCTCGTGGTTGCTGAGGCTGGCTTTGAACTCGCGATCCTCCTGTCTCAGCCTCCTGGTCATGCGCCACCACGCCCGCAGTCTGTTAGTTTTGAGGGCTGCTGTAACTAGGATCACAAACTGGGTTGTTTAAAACAATAGGGTCCACAATTCCAAAGCTAGAGTACCAGCAGGGTTGTGCTCCTTCTGAAACCTATGGGGGTGGGGCATTATCGCCTGCCTTTTGTCCTCTGGAAGATTGTTGCTGACCATTTTGGGGCTTGTTTGCAGAGGTCTAGTGCCAGTCTCACCACATGGTGTTTTCCTTGTGTGTCTGACTTACATGGCCATCTTTTCTTATAGACCCCAATTGTATTGGATTAAGGGTCCATCTTATTACAGTGTGACATCAACTAACATTGTTCTGTTTCATTAGTTAACTAACAAACCACTGCAGTGACCCTATATTTTTAAAAAATTAATAGATTTTGAGATGTGGGTCTTCTTGTGTTGCCTATGCTGCTCTTGAACTCCTGGGCTGAAGCGATACTGCTGCCTCGGCCTCCGAGTTGCTGTGGCTGCAGGTGCCCACCACTGGGCCTGGCAGTGACCTTTTTAAGTTCACCCTTGGAGGTATCGGGTGTTGGGATTTCAGCACATCTTTTTGGGGGCATGCAAATTAATCTGTAGCAGGAAGTGGACCAGGGGCTTTGTGCACATTTAATCTCTAAGCAGACCTAGGTCATGGGCATTGTCCCCACTGGACACACCAGGAAGCTGAGACTGGTGGAGCTGAGGATGCTCCGCTGAGCCACACAGCTAACAAGAGATAGAAATCAGGATTTTAAACCCAGGACTTTGGGACTCTAGAGCAACATACAACTTCCTTAGTTGAGACCAACTGTGGGTTCTTTTGGGACTTCCTGTAGAATGGAGTCCATAACTTTTTTGACCTTTCTCAGGCGGTGAACTGGGGACTTCAACTGGGGACTTAACCTAGTTGTAGGAAACCAGTCAAATACTAAAATACAACTTTCTTACTTTTTTTTTTGTACTGGGGATTAAACCCAGAGGTGCTTAGCCATGGAGCCATATCTTTAGCCCTTTTTAAAAATTTGAGTCACGGTCTCATTAAGTTGCTGAGGCTGGCCTCAAACTTGTGATCCTCCTGCCTCAGCCTCCTGAGTTGCTGGGATTCCAGGTGTGTGCCACTGTGCCTGCCTTGCTCCATCTTTCTGCATGAAAACATGAAGTTAGATTTGTTGATGTGGTGAGATGGAAGATTTTTCTTAAATTTCTGTTCTTATCACTCTCACAATTTCTATTAATGGAATAAAGAGATGGCACTGCTGTGGCTGTGATGGCCTGGCTCCATCGTGACTGCTATGCTTACGTCTGGAGAAGGAATGTCAGTACTTTGCAAATGAGTCCTGTGCACCGTCTTATCTCGGGCTTCGGAATCTGGAAGCCTGTAATAACCTTTCCTAAATGGATAGCTATGAATAATCAGATTCCAAGATCAGAATTCCCAGTAGGAAAGTCCTTGTAATAATGAGACGTCCATGAGTCTGAGGAGGTAAATGGCCCCTGCTGAGCTGCCGCCACTCATCTTATTAAATTTTAATTTTATGTGATTTTTTTTCCTCCCTGATCACTGGGACTGACTCCAGGTTTGCTTTTTGCCACATGTTCCCTGCCCACAGATGTTGGTGGAAATGCATCTTGGGGGTCACAAGGACCAGTTTCCTCAAGACAGGCTAGGTGACCACTATCAGCATGAAGTATGATGGCCTGAGAGACAGGGCAAGCTGTCACTGTCGTCTCTTCTTGTTACTTGACCTTGTCACTTGACCTTGTCTTAGATCTCGCAGGATCCGCGTGTGGCTGAGCCCTGATCTATGGGACCTGAGAAAGATGACAGGCTCTGTGACATATCACCTGCCAGTGTTTTGCAGACTGATGATGTTGCCTTGGGGCAGGAAGAACACAGGCAATGCGGTTCCCTTGCGCCCTCATTTCCATGGGGTAGGTAGAACCCTCTTCTGGGGAGTTAGTGGGTTCTCCCTACCTCTGGCTCGCTCTGTTTTCCTTTTTCTGCTTTTTGAGATTAATGGTTAAGTTCCCATCTGCATGACTTTCCAAAAAAAAAATTTCAGTGTCTCAGGACACATGTTGTGCCTGTGAAGACTGTGCTTTTTCATTCTTCAAGAAACTACTTAGTCCTGGAGGCCAATATTGTTACTGAGGCATGCATCTTTTGTCCGGCCCAGGGTTAGATCAGTGGGCCACTGCAGTGGAACCGTGGAACGGTTGCTGTGGTGCAAGTCACTGAAGAGTGACAGATGGCAGGCTTTGCGTAATCGGATTTCAAGATCAGATACACCCGTGAGCAAAACTCCAGCTATTTGGCATATGGAGAAACAGCTTTGTTTAAGTGAGCTGAGAGAACTCAGTTCTTTGAATGTATGGGGTTCATTGAACAGTGTTGAGGCACATCAAGAACCAGGTACGCCAGACTTTGGGACAGATTAAGGATCCCAGCCCTTGCCCTTGCGTATACCCTTCGCGCATGTGCTTAAGAAAGCTTCTGTGCTTTGTAAACATCCCAAGTAGTAGCAAATTAGATGGAATTTGATGCCTGAGAACACTGTTATTGAAAACAAATGTCGACAGGAAAATCGGAAGAAAGCATGGGTTTTGTTGTGAAGGGTATTATAAACGCTGGTGCTGAATGCTGGCGAATTAAGCTTTGTCTCTGCTCACACCTGTACACCTTCTAAATGACAGGGACCCACATTCTCTCTGGGGAAGGACTAAGTATTAAAGTGTGCTTGGCACATAATGGATTTTTAAAAACATTTTTAGTTGTTATTTACTTTATTTACATGTGCTGAGAATCGAACCCAGTGTCTCACACATGCTAGGCAAGCGCTCTACCACTGAGCCACCACCCCAGTCCCATAATGGATGTTTAATAGATATATATATATTTTTTAAATTGCACATGAGTTACTATTTTGAAATGCACCTAGGCTTGGAAAGCCTAAAGAAACAGGCAGTCTCCTTCCTTTTCAAGATCTGTTTGCAGTTTTCTAGGCTCCCAGGGAGAGGGTGGGGTGGTTCCTCCCACTTGAAGAACCAGAGTCTACAAGGGAGCACAGTCTTTCATTTTGAACTTGAACCTATGGAAATGTCTTTGTTTGTTGACCTTTTTGGCCTCGTATTGATTCTCTTTTTGCAAAGGAGGTACCGTTGCCTTATTTTTCTGATTATCAAATGCCTCTGAGCTCCATTTCCTGCCTTTAATTATGTACGAGACCATTAGAGAAAGTGTGGCTTGCAAGGTGGAGGTGGTGGTGGTGTGGCTTTCACAGCATAAGGCGCTGTCGGGCAGCAGGCTGCATTTGTGATAGTTTGGCTGGCAGGCCCATTTGTGCACCATGTGCTGTGAGCAAGTCTTGTTGAACAAGTTTAGCAGCCTTTTTGCAACTGTCCGTGAGCATGAAATGAGAATTCTTTGTGTTTCAAGTTCAGTCTTGTGCATTTTTCCCCCTAATACTTAGTGTCTCCTGTGTGGGAATGGAATAGTCTAAATTGGTGGCCAGTTAGAAACTGAGGCTAGAAAGGTGCACAGTAAGTGGCTGTCGATAAGTGGTAAGATGTGATACGAGCCTGCTTTTCTTTTTTTGTGCCTTTATTTTCTAAAGATTCCACAGTAAAATGGATCAACTTTCTAATACAACGCACAAGGGGAGCCAGGTGTGGTGGCACATGCCTGTAATCCCAGCAGCTCAGGAGGCTGAGGCAGGAAGATTGTGACTTCAAAGCCAGCCTCAGCAACTTGGAGAGGCCCTAAGCAACTCAGTGAGACCCTGTCTCTAAATAGGGTACAAAAAAAAGGTTGGGGGATGTGGCTCAAGGGTTAAGCACCCCTGGGTTTAATCCCCCATACCAATATAATAATAATAATAATAATAATAATAATAATAATAATAATAATAAATAATAATAATAGCAGCAATAATATAATAATTAGCGTGGGGAGGTAAATTCACACGCAAACTTATTCCCTTGGGAAGGGTTTTGAAAAGATATTCTTTTTAACTGGTCTCTTTGTGATTGGAGGGGGATATAGATAAGACCTGTTGAGTGTATTAAAATAAAGACATCAAAAGTGGTGAATGATTCCAGCTCAGGCAGAAGTCTACCCTAACGTCTACTCAGACACCTGGCTACGCAGAGACTTGACTAAAGCACATACTGTCCCAACAAATGGAGAGAGCAGGAATTTGCCCCAGGCACCATGGCCCACTTGAAGGAGCGAAGCTGCCTCCATTGTGGTTCTCGGTTGCATGTGGAGTCATAACATCATGTTTTGTTTTTGTCTAAGCTTCATGGATTGGGGATGATCGTCTTTGGGTTAGGGGTTTCTGATCCCTAAGGGAGGAAGGTCAGGGATTAAAATTAGATGCATTGAGATATCTGGAAAAACCTGACTGAATGGGAAGGCCCGGTAGACATGGGGTACCGGGAGGAACTCTCCAGACCTTGAGCTGCTGATACCTGGGTCTTTTTTCACGGCCTTAGGAGGAACCAAGGGCACAGCAGCATCCAGGGAAGAGCTGCAGGCAACCTTGGATTATCCTGCCCTTGGCAGTGAGGGTGGAGCAGGTGTGTGCCTCCATCTATCCTGGATGCTTCTGGAAGGTGGCATTTCATTTGAAGGTTGTATCAGATCTGAAAGCCAAGCTCTTTGTTAAGTCTTTTTCTTTCTTCCAAAATCTTCTCTTTTTATAGGCTAGAGTAATCTCTTCCTCACGAGAAGTGTAATCCCTCTGCATGATCGTCATGCCAGAGGACAGCCTCAGACCAGTGGAGGCCAAGCAGATGGTGATGCCAGCCAGCGGTCCCAGAATCACATTCCTCACGTTCAGAGATGCAGGTGGCCACACCACACGGGGATCCCTGTGTTCTGAAACTGGCTCTCCTGGCCGTGTTCCTTATGCTTTGCAGTCATGTATTTTGAGCATTAACATCATCCTTCTAAGAGGGTCAGTGCAACAGGACCCCTGTGTTCGCTCTGAGACAAAGCAGACGGCTTGGTCCCCATCCAGGGGTTATTTACAGAGCACCTAAAGGAGTTTTTCGGGCTTGAGCAGCGTGAATTCAGAGCACATTTAAGTTCAGATGTACTTATGATTCCTCACTTGGGGAACAGAGTTAGGAAAATGTTATACTGGTTTTTGGAACCCAACTGCAGACACCCCTGGCCATGAGAATTTTAGTTTTTTAAAAAAATATCATAGTATAGTGCACATAAAATCAACCATTGTAACGTGTTTACATGTACGTGAGACGTATTAAGTACGTGCACATATATTGTTGGGTGACCTTCACCACCATCCATTTCCAGAATTCTTTTCATCCTGCAAAACTATTCCCAGTGACTTTGATTTTGAGTGAAGACACCCCAAAATTTGTCTCCTCTAATTGCAGGAGGTGCAGGATGGTCAGTCTGGGCAGTGTTAGTCCCTGTGGCTGAGGGGCTGGCAGCTGCCCTGCCATCCCCTTGATTTCCTGAGAAAGAATTGCACGGATGTCTTGGTCCCCACGTATCTGGGCCATGGCTTGTGTTTGACTGCCTGTCCTGTTCTTGAGGACCAGGGTCAGAGTCTCTCCCTTGGGAACAACTTTGAGGCGCTCTTCACTGGATGTGCACCCTTCATGGCCTCAGGTATTTGTGGTGGCTTTAGCAGGTTCATTTTGACTCCTGGGAGGGACACGAGATCACCTGTGCTGCCCACTTGCTATAAGAGATGAGCTTACCAGGGGACCATTGCCAGAGCAGCCCAGAGCCCACCGTGTGCTGCGCTCCCTGAAAATAGCACTGTCAGCTCTTGGCTCAGTGGAGACGTGTGGGAACCAGAGGGGTTCACACTGGAGGGGATGTTGAATGCTTTGGAAAAAAAAATTCAAAGTTTGGTCATATGGATGATGAATTTTACTTGGAATAGGAAGGACCCGTATGTTGAGAAGGGAACTATTCCAGTTTCTTTCAAATAGTAGAAAGGACTTCATGGGATCTTTTCGATTATTTGTGACTTTCCACGAATAAAGCCCCCCTCCCCATCCTGGGGTGGGTATGTGTTCACACACACACACGCTGGGGATGGAACCCAGGGCCTTGCACACACCCTACCCCTCTGGTTCTAGATTTGCTTTTTTCCCCTAATCTGCAAATAGGACAACGAACAAACCCAACAGCTGAACACAGAGACAAAGGTCTAGACCACACTGGTCTTCCCCCAGTGGTGGTGGTGCCCTGCCAGTGTGCTGGTGCATTTGATGGTGATGCATGACCCTGAGAAGCCCTTGACTGGAGTCGTGAAGTCTTCCATCAAGGGACTGCACAGGCAGATTGGGATCCGAGCCCACAGCTGTTCAGGAAGACTGGCTTTCTTCAGTACAGGGGCAAAACAAGAGAGAAGACTTTAGCTTTTCTGACTTTGATTAGAATACTTTTTGTGTGCGGAATGAACATTGCCATTTTTTTTAGAAAGGGTTTTATTCCACTGGGGTGCTATTTCTGGTAATAGCAGAGAGCTCTGCCACTGCTGCGTGTGGGAAGTAGAAGGCCCAACACTGAGGTTTTTAAACACCGCAAAGCCTTGGGAAGGCTTCTGCGAGGTCGCTGTTGGTCCCACGTTAGTGGCTGTCATTTCATCTTCAGCCTTGTACCATCCATCCCCATCCCATCCAGCAAGGATGAAAGAATTGTAGCAGTCCCGCTTGGGAACACATTATTAGTAAGCCCCTTATTTGGGCCCTAATTTTAAAACTTGTCACTCGACATTTATCTCAACCAGGGTTGTTATTCTAAGAGCCTAAAAATAGGAGTGTTGTGCTCGCTGGGACGCCAGGAGGATTTTCCCGCAGCGCCAGACAAGCCATATGGAGCTGCTGCTGAGGGGAAAACCAGAGGGCACCTTGTGAGCTGCCCTGCAGCCCCGGGAGGGGACTTCTCCCTGGAGACGCAGTGAAGAGTTTGCCAGTTTGGGTTTGTTAAGGGAAAAGCCAGTCTGAATAGAGATGGAAGTATACGTTTGTGGGTGACAGATGGTTTCTAAAAATAGCCATTGCCCTGTCTTTCAGCAGCCCTCACCCCGTGGAGGAGATTGTGGGCTCGGCATCTGGAGCTGGGATGCTTAGGGTCACCGCTGGACCCTCAGAACCTCAGCTGCTTCATCCCATCCACAAAAAGGAGGTTGTGAGGATCAGGTGTGTAGGACGGCAGTATTTCAGAGTTATTCTCATATATTAGCCTGCGGATGTTTCTAAAAGACATTGGTGTGCATTGCCAGCAGCTTCCTTCGGAAGGGACCCTGCAGGTTGCGTACCATAGTCAGGAGCTGTGCATTCACGCTTTGAATCCACACAGTGGATTCATTCACGTGACTGTGTTTTCATTGGTCTTTGACCCATTTGAAATTTGCAGACATCTTGCCCCATTTTCGAACAGCTTGGAAGGCTTGCTTGGCCACGTTGACCATTTTCAGTTGCTCATTCAACCCCAAGTTCTGAATTTTTCCCTTCCTGAGTTTTCCTTTCTTGATGCTCTTGGCTTGGCCTCCAAATGGCTGCTGAGAACTCCCGCTGCCCTGCCTACCTGTTTTGCATCTTCTCTCTGGTTTGGTCACTGGCTGGCTCCATCCTGAGTGCTTCTTGCCCCTCTTTGGGTCCTTACAGATATAGTTTGTATTCTTGTCTCTATGTCACTTCAAGACATTAACTTTTTTTTTTTTTTTTAAGAATAGTGTTAGATTTACAGAAAAATTGAGAGGGCAAGTACAGAAAGTTCTTGTAAAGCTCACACCCAGATTCTCCTATTGATGTACTAGTCTGGTGTATCTGTTAGGGTTAATGAGCCACTGACATTGGTGCACTACTGTAGCAGCGGAATCTTGACTGCGCGACTTAGGTTATGTGGTAAATCAACTGACTTTAAAATAAGGAGTTATCCTGGTTTATGCAGGTGACCTGGTATAATCACAAGGCTTCATCCATCTGCAAGAGGGATCAGAAGAGAGGCTCAGAGATGCTAGTGTGGGAGGAGGTTGGCCTGAGGTTGTTGTTGGCCTTGAAGATGGAGTGGAGGACCTGGAGCCAAGTGAAGTGGGTGGCCTTGGATGCTGGAAAAGACAACAAGTGGATTCTTGCCTGGAGCCTCCAAAAAAAGAATGCACCTGTCAACACTTTGATCTTACTCAGTGTGACCCGTGTCAGGCTTCGGAGCCACAGAACTATAAGATAATATTTGTTTTTAGTCTTTTACAGTTCTAGCATCCCTTTCAGGATAACTCATGACATGAGGTGTCATCTTGGTTTCTCATACTTTCCTTGTTTTAGATGACCTGGACCATGTTGAGGATTACTGGTCACGTATTTAGTAGAATGTCCTCAGTTGGATTCGTTTGAAGTTTTTCTTGTGATGGACAGGGATGGTGGTTTTGGGAGGAAGACCACAGAACAGAAGTGCCTCATCATTTTATATCAAGGGGGACGTCAGCACGACTTGCACTGTGGGTCCCGACCTGGGTCACCTGGCTGATGTGTTTGTCGGGTTTCTCCACTGTATAGTCACTCGCCCCACATCAGCTGTGTGTGTAGCACCCCTACTTTCTGCCACGATACAATGTTCCAGGCTCATCCTGTGTATTTCCTGCTCTATTCCCAGAACAAACCATGTCCCCAAGGGTCCCTGGTTCTTTTTATTGGAGAGTGGTAGCATAAACCAGATCTAGAAGCTAGCTGTTTGCTTCTGAGCCTTAGCTGACGCAGGGAGGATGTGTACATATGTATACCTACCCTTATATATAAACATATCTGGAAATGTTTCCTTATGTAACTGTATTAGGGTTCTCCAGAGACGGTACCTATAGGACGTGTGCAGGCGCACACACACAGTCATGCATTGCTTAACAACAGGATTGTGTTCTGAGAAATGCATGATTAGGCTGCTTTGGAGTGTGACCATCTTAGAGTATTCACACCTAGGTGGTATCGCCTGCTACATATCTAGGCTGTGTGAATAGCTTGTTGCTGCTTCTGGACATTTTACCCCCCTGAATACCATTGGTAATTGCAACACAATGGTATTTGTGTATCTAAACCTATTTAAAGGTTGAAAAAGATGCAGTAAAATACCATGTACATTAGTATCCACATCTCAGAGAAAACATTTGGCCTTTGGTGTTTGGAGATTGGCTTATTTCTCTTAGCATGATATTCTCCAGCTCCATCCATTTGCTAGCCAATGTCATAATGCCATCCTTCTTCAAGGTTGAGTAATAATAATAATTACTAAAAGCAATAGTACTATTATTCATATATAATGTGATATATATCACATTTTTTATGCAGATGCTAATTCACAATAAGGGGAGTCAGGAAAGAATAGTTACTTTAGATTAGGTGGAGGGGTGGGGGTACGGGGGCAGGAAGGAGAGTAGAATGAATCAGACACTCTTACCCCATGTCCATAGATAACTATATGACCAGTGGGATTCTCCATCATGTACAACCAGAAGAATGAAAAAGTATATTCCACCTGTATATGAGGTATCAAAGCACATTCTATTGTCATGTACAGTGTAAACGATACATCGTACACCTATATAGGACTGGTACTGTGAATGGAGCTTGCAGGACCGGTAGCTGCTCTGTCACGTGATTCAGTGAGTTGAGTGGCCAGAATTGAGGGCTTCAGGAACGTGGTGCACATGCTGAATTGATAGCGAAGCATTTTCTTCAACAACTCGTTAAGCTTAGCTTACTATGAGTTTTACTTTATAAACTTTCAAGTATTTTAAACTTTTGGACCCTTTTGTAATAACACGTGGCTTACAAACACACTTGTACAGGTGTATAGCATTCTTTATATCCTCTGTGTATACGCTTTTTCCTGGCTGGGTGCAATGGTGCACAACTATAATCCCAGCAACTTGGGAGGCTGAGGCAGGAGGATTGTGAGTTTGAGCCTAGCCTGGGCAATTGGGTGAGACAAGGCTCAAAAATTAAAAGGGCTGAGGACGTTGCTTAGTGTTAAAGCATTCCTGGGTTCAATCCCCAGTAAATAAATACATACAGAAATAAAAATATAAACTTTTCCCTAACTTAAAAGTGTACCTTCTAGACTCTTGTTAAACTAAGACACATACATCAGCCATGGTCTATGCAGAGCCAGGGTCACCAATATCACCCTCTTCTCCCTCTATCTTGTCCTGCTGGAAGGTCTCCACTGTCACTTGCTGTGGTAGCAATGGCACCTTTTGGAATCCCTCCTGAAGGACCTGCCTGAGGCTCGTCTCCATTAGTGAAAACCTTTCGGTGTTGGGGTACAAGGTTTCAGACTTAGAGGAGCTTGTTGAGGTCTGCAAAAGCTTCCACTGAATCCACCATTGAATTTCCTTGAAGGTTCTTTACTTTTTCTCTTGCTACCTCTACATCTGTGTGTTTGCTAGGTGGTAGGACTTTTTCAGCTCCATATGGTATGATGGAACCACCTTGGTATATATGTCCATGATTAAAATGTCCTGTGGTACATGACCTGGGGTGTGAGGGGAGAGAACTTATTAGGGAAATTGGCTCACACAATTATGAAAACCAAGAATCCCCAAATAGGCCATCTATAAGCCAGAAAACCATCCAAGCTGACGAGTCTGAGGCCCAAAGGACTGAGAACCTGTGAGGTTGCTGGTGCATCCTGGAGTCCAAAGGCCAGAGAACCAGTAGCTCTGATGTCCAAGGATAGGAAGCCCCACCTCCTGAAGAGAATGAATTCACTTTGCCTTTTGGTTCTGTGCAGCCCCTCAGCTGATTGGATGATGCCCACCCACATTGAGGGTAGGTCTTTCTTCCTCAGTCTACTGACTCAAATGCTAGTCTCTTCTGGAAACATCCTCAGTTATGCCCAGAAAGCTTACTTTACCAGCTCTCTGGGCACCCCTTAGTCAAGTTGACACCCCAAACCAATCACCATGGTAACCATTTGTATCTATAGTTCAACTAAACATGAATTTGTACTACGTCTCCAACTTCCATGTTACCATGTGGATCACGTCCTCTCTTCCCCTCAGCAGTGAGACACCTGACACACTCTGCTGTCATTTTTCTTATTTGCTCATTTCTAGTATGCATATATAGTAGTATCAGAGTTGTTAACCTGTACCCCATGGAGTACTGTACTTAGGTATATTTCTTTGCTTTTCTTTCTATAGACCTCATTTATTTCCAAAGTTTACTTACATGAAGATGCTTTCCCCCACCTGCTTCATTGAGGAAGTTTGTGTATCTGTTGTATGGTTAGATCGCTGCATTAAATCTGGGGATTCCATGACCTCTTAAATAACTTTTTCCCCCTGTAATTTGCAGACAATAAGGATCACTCCTTGTGCCATAAAGCTCTGTGGCTTTTGACAAATGCAGACTGCCAAAGTATCTGCACCTATAATATTCACAACTGCAATATCATATCGAATAGTTTCACTGCCCTAAATTCCCCACGTCAGATGAATTCAATTCCCTTCTCCTGGCAACCACCAATATTTCTCTTTTTTTATTAGCTCTTTTTAGATATACATGAGTATATTTTGATATACATACATGGAGTGTAACTTCCCATTCTTGTGGTTGAGCATGATGTGGAGTTACACTAGTCACGTAATCATCTACGAATGTAGGAAATGTATGTCCAGTTCATTCTACTGTCTTTCCTATTCCTGTCCCCCTCCCTTCCCTTCCCTCCCCTTTGTCTAATCCAACAAACTTCTATTCTCCATCTCCACCCATTGTGAGTCAGCATCCACATATCAGAGAATATTCAGCCTTTGGTTTTAGAATTGACTTATTTCACTTAGCATGATAGTCTCCAGTTCCATCTATTTATCAGCAAATGCCATAATTTCATCTTCTTTATGGCTGAGTGATATTCCTTTATGTATATGTACCACATTTTCTTAATCCATTCATCTGTTGAAGGGCATCTAGGCTGGTTCCATAGCTTAGGTATTGTGAATTGAGCTGCTATGAACATTGATGTGGCTATGTCACTGTAGTATGCTGATTTTATGTCCTTTGGATATACACTGAGGCGTGGAATAGCTGGGTCAAATGGTGGTTCCATTCCAGATTTTGTGAGGAATCTCCATACTGCTTTCCAGAGTGGTTGCACCAATCTGCAGTCCCACCAGCCATGTATGAGTGAACCTCTTTCCTCATATCCTCTCCAACATTTATTGTTACTTGTATTATTGATAATCGCCATCTGACTGGAGTGCAATGGAATCTCAGTGTAGTTTTGATTTGCCTTTCTGTAATTGCTAGAGATGTTGAACATTTTGTCATGTATTTGTTGGGCATTCGTATTTCTCCTTCTGTGAAGTGCCTGTTCAGTTCTTTTGCCCATTTACAACCACTGCTGTTTCTATCCTTGCCGTAGTTTCCCTTTTTCATTATGAGAATCACTGGAGCCACATGGCTTGTAGCCTTTTGGGGAGGGTTTCTTTCACTTACCAACATGCATTCTCTTCCTGTCTTTCATGGTGGATTGCTTCTATACCATTGAATCCTAATCCCTTGAATGGATGTACCTCAATGGGCTATCCAAGTGTTCAAGGACCTATTGGGTGATCCCTCTTTGGGATAATTTTGAATAAAGCTGCCATAAACATTCATGTGAAGAGTTTTTATAAAAATTTTTTCAGTTGTCAAGGGACCTTTATTGTCTTCATTTATTTATATGTGGTGCTGAGAATCGAACCCAGTACCTCACACGTGAGGCAAGTGCTCTACCGCTGAGCCACAACCCCAACTCACGCAGGCTTTTCTGTGGTTGTATGTTTTCATATCAGTTGGGCAAACACCTAGGAGTGGGATTGCAGAATGGTGTGATAAGACTGTTAATTTTGTAAGAAATGCCCCACTGGCTTCTGAAGTGGCTGGACTGCTTTGCCTTTCCAACAACAGTGAATGAGTTCCTGTTGCTGCACACCCTCACCAGCAATTGGTGGTGTTGGGTTTTTGAATGGTAACCATCCTGTTAGATATATAATAGTATCTTTTTTTTTTTTTTAACTTGTAATTCCCTAGTGACAAACTGCAGTTTTTCATATGCTTCTTTACCACCCACGTATCTTCTATGATGAGGTGTCTGTTTTTGCCTAGTTTTAATTAGATCATTTGTTTTCTTATTGTTGAGTTTTAAGAATTCTTTGTCCTTTGTCAGATGGCATAATGTAAATAGTTTCTCAGTGGCTTGTCTCAAGTGCTCTCAGAGCACGTTTTTCACTTTAATAAAGTCTAACTTTTTTCCATGAATCATGTTTTTGAGGCCATCTCCAAAACTTTGTCTCCACGGAAAAGGTCATGTAGGCTTTCTATGTTGTTTTCTAGAAGTTTTATAGTTTTCTATGTTTAGGTCTATGATCCTCCTTAATCATTATTTGGCCCTTATGAATGGGGTAAGGTCTGTGTCTGGGTTCATTCTTCAGCCTTTGCGTGTTGATGTTTCATTGGTCAGCCCCATTTCTTGAAAGGTAATCCTTCCCCATCCATATGCCTTTGCTGGGTGTGAAACACAGGCTGATTGTGTCGTCTGTCTCTGGACTCTAGTCTGTTCCACAGCTCTGTGCTTCTGTTCTACTGATGGCAGCGTACTGGGTGACTTTGCTTTGTAGTGAACCTTGAAATCATGTTGTGTGGATCCTCCAATTTTGTTCTTTGGTATCATGTTGCTCTTCTAGGTCTTTAACTTTTTTTTTCTTTTTAAATCAACTTTATAATTAGTTGTCAATATTTCCAAAATAGCATGATTGGATTTTAATTCGGATTGGGAGGAATTCCCATGTTAATAGTATTGACTTTTCCAACCTATGAATATGCAGTATCTCTATTTAGATCTTCTTTGATTTCTTTCATCAGAGTTGTGTAGATATATGCATATACATCCTATGCATATTTACTTAGGCTGTGCCTGACAAAAATACTACTTACTATTGTCGTAGGGTTTAATGTTTACCCCCCAAATTCCCGCTGTGCATTGCTGGTGTCTAGATAGGAGGCAGTGCCATGTTATCCTTGTGCCCTTGAACCCTGCTATGCTTATTCAGTCCTTAAGTTTTTCTTGATTCTTTTTATTTTTTTACAAAGACAAGCATGTCATCTTTGTTCAAAGTTTTCTCTTCCCTGTCTGTACACCTCTGTTTCCTCTTTTTTGTCTTAGCATATTAACTGGATCTTTCAGTATGATGTTGAATAGGAATGGTAGGAGAAGTTGTCTCTACCTTGTTCCTGGTTAGCAGGAAAGTGTTGAGTTTCTCAGTAAGTGTGATATTCATTGTAGGATGTTTTTTTAGTGGGGAGAAGGTAGATGATATTTACCACGTTAAGGAAGTTCTTGATTCCTTGTTTGCTATGGTTTTTTTCTTTAATCATGAAGGGGTGTTGGATTTTTGTCAAATGCTTTGTGTATCAATTGGAATGATCATGTGATTTTTTTTCTACTTCTGTTGTGATGTAGTATATCCATTAATTTTCAAATGCTGGACCATTCTTGCATATCTGGAGCAAGTCCCACTTGGTCATGACATATACTTTATTTTATATGTTGTGGGATTGTATTTGCTAATAGAATTTTTTTGTGGTGCTGGAAATGGAACTTGGGGCCTGCGGCATGCTAGGCAAGTGCTCTACGACTGAGCTACACCCCCAGCCCCACCCCTTTATTTTTAACCCATGTGACTATTACATCGGTTTCTTGTGGGCAACATACATTTGGGCCTTGGTTTTATTTTCTTTTTAAAGTCCACTCTGAAAATCACTGGGCTTTTTTGGTTGGTACATTTAGACCATTCACATGTGAAGTGATTGTTGGTATAGTTGATTAGTCTCTACCGTGTTTTCTATTTGTTGCTTTGTTCTTTTTCTTTTTGACCTCTTTTCCTGACTTTATTAATTGAATACTTGGTGATTCCATTTGTTTACCTCTTAGCTTGGCAACTGTAGTTTGAAAGAATATTTTAGTAAGTGTTTATGGTTTGGAATATAATTTACAAATGAATCTCTGTCTACCTTCAAATATTATGCTGTTTCAGCCGGGCGCGGTGGCTCAAGCCTGTAATCCCAGCACTTAGGGAGGCTGAGACAGGAGAATCGCAAGTTCAAAGCCAGCCTCAGCAATGGCGAGGCGCTAAGCAACTCAGTGAGACCCTGTCTCTACACAAAACACAAAATAGGGCTGGGGATGTGGCTCAGTGGTCAAGTGCCCCTGAGTTCAATCTCCAGTACCAAAAAAAATATTATTCTGTTTCACATGAAATGGAGATATCATCTTTTTTTGTGTATCTGGATTGAACCCAGGGGTGTTTAACCACTGAGCCCCAAGCCCAATCCATTTTTATTTTTTTATTTTGAGACAGAGTCTCACTGAGTTACTTAGAGCCTCACTAAGTTGCTGAGGGTGGCCTCCTGAGCCACTGGGATTACAGCCATGTGCCACCATGCCTGGATGAAATGCAGATATCTTATAACAGTATTCCCAAATCCTCTCATCTTTTATGACATTGTTATAATTCATTTCACTTATTTATATACTGTAATCACTCAATATATTTTTACTATTAACCCTTTAAACGTTTCTGTTAGATTAGTTAAGAATACAAAAATTAAGAAATTTTACTTTATCTTCATTTATTTCCTCTTGGACACACTTCTTTTCTTTCTGTACCTCTGAGTTACTGATCTATGTCATTTTCTTTCTCTCTGAAGAATTTGATGGTTAGGTCTCCTGGAAATGAATTTCCTGTTCTTGTTCAAGAAAGTCTTTGTTTTTCAATTTTGAAGGATAATTTCACTGAGCATATCCTGGCACAGTGGTCCATGCTGGTAATCCCACCAATCTGGAAGACTGAGGCAGGAGGATCACAAGTTTAAGGCCAACCTCAGCAATTTATTAAATCCCTGTATCAAAATAAACAATAAGAAGAACCGGGGATGTGGCTCAGTGGTAGAGCACCCCTGGATTCAATGCCCAGTACTTGAAAAAAAAAAAAAAAACTTCACTAGATATAGGTTTATAGGTTGGTGGTTCATTTCTTTCAACGTTTTATTTCAGTTCATTTAAGTGCATGATTTGAGAAGTCTTGTTTCTCCTAGGCTGTCTGCTTTACACCCTAGCTTCTTTCAAGATTTTCTTTTTGGTTTCTGTAATTTGAATATGATATACCTCGGTGTAGATTTTTTAATTTTTTTTTTTTGTTTTACATTTATCTCTTGGTGTTCTCTGTGCTTCTTGGATCTGTGTTCTGATGTCTGTCATTAATTTTGGAAAATTCTTGGCAATTACTTCTTCAAATGATTGCTTTCCTCTTCCGGTTTTCCAGTTTGGGGCACTTATATATTTTGGAATTATCCACAGATGTTGGATATTCTGTACTTCTCTGTATCTTTGTCTCTCTTGGCTTTTCAGTGGAAGTTTCTGTTGATCTATCTTCAAGTTCACTGATTCTTTCCTTGACTGTCCAGGTCACTGATGTGCCCATCAAGGACAGTCTTCTTTTTGTTTATTTCTATTTATTTTGTTTTTCATATTTCTTAGCTTCCATTTCTCTGCTTACATTACCTGTTCTTCCATATTGTTTACCTTTTCTTTAGAGCCCTTAACCTATTAATCACAATTATTTAAAAAATTTTCTCAAAGTACCAAGATCTGTCATGTCTGCATCTTACTTTAAAAAAATTTTTTTTTATTTATAGATGAACACAGATATCTTTATTTGATTTTTATGTGGTGCTGAGGATTGAACCCAGTGCCTCACGCATGCAAGGCAAGCGCTCTACTACTGAGCTACAGTCCCAGCCCTTGCATCTTATTCTGATGCATGCTTTATCCTTTTTTTTTTTTTGGTACCGGGGATTGAGCCCAGGGGCACTTAACCACTGAGCCACATCCCCAGCCTTTTTTATATTTTAGTTAGAGACAGGGTCTCACTGAGTTGCTTAGGGCCTTGCTAAATTGCTGAAGTTGACTTCAAACTTGTGATCCTCCTGCCACAGACTCCCAAGCCACTGGGATTACAGATGTATGCCACCACAACCAGCTGCTTTATCTTTTAATGACGTGTTTTTCTTTGCCGACTGGCATGTTTTGTATATATTTTTTTTGGTTAAAATTCAGATATATGGAGTAATAAGAACTGGGGAAATAGTCTTCAGTGGGCTTTACTACTCTGGCTAGGAATGGGGCTGTTTACAGTTTGTTATAGCTGTGGGTACAGAGGTTTTACATTCCTCAATGTCGCTGGTTGGGTCTCCCATTTTGCCATTGGGACTAAGAACTTCTCTGGTGATCCCATTCTTGCTGCTCTTTGAGCCATCATCCACTGTCATTTATGCTGGAGCTTTTGCTCTGGGGAAGGGGGAGGGTTCTAGAATCATACCAGTAAATTTCAGTCATCCATGGATCTGTGTCCCTGGCCTATGACCTTCACAAGTGTTTCCTAGCCACTTCC
Organism: Geosciurus inauris; assembly: GCA_004024805.1. Lineage (NCBI taxonomy): Eukaryota > Metazoa > Chordata > Mammalia > Rodentia > Sciuridae > Geosciurus > Geosciurus inauris. The sequence goes on from PVHX01002480.1 coordinate 81,655, forward strand.
TCCTCCTTGGGGGACATGATAGCCAGAGGAGATATAGGAGCCAGAAGTGGACCCTTCCCCAGCTGGGCTGAGGTTCTGAGGATGCTGCCTGGTGGTGGTCTTCTGTTCTCCAGAGAGCTGCCAGGGGTCTCCCTGGGGACCTCACAGTGGGAACTGATGGGGTTCTGGTGAGAAGGCTGGTTTGGTGTTGCCTTAAGACCTCAGCACAGGAGTTTCTCTTATTCTCGTCCACATTCAGCCCCCCACAATTTGTCCCAGTCACAACTCAAGTGTCCTATAGTTCATAGCTTTAGCACTAGGGAAGCAGGTCCCAGCTGTGGCTCTCAGAATTCCCCTGTGTGTCTCTAGACTTGGGGGTTATGGTTTGACCTGTGACCTCAGTTCTCTGAAGAGTCCAAGAAAAGTCTCCGATTTTCAGTCTGCTTGGCCTCTGCTTGTATTTATGGGACGGATGGTTTCCAAGCTCTCTGTATGTTGGAACAGAAGCTGGAAGTCCCCTTGTGGCTTTTTGGTTGGTGCCCTGCCCATCTGCCCACCAGTCAGAGGGGCTGGGTTGACACAGACCTCTTGACCTTTTCAAAAGCACCAGAGAAAAATCACCACTTTGCAATCAAAAATCCCCAGCCCTCTGTGTGGCTGTGGAGTTGCTGCCCAACCTCCCTGGCCCTTTCTTTTGATGGCACCTACAGCCCCAGGTTTCTTCTTACAAACTCTACGTGGGTGGGGTGGGCTCCTTTCCGATCTTTTCAGTGTCTCTATCACCACGCCTCTGTCTTTGCTAGACAAAAATGTCATTTCATCAGTCTTTCAAAAACAGAGCTTTGAGGCCCTTCTCCCAGCCTGGGAGTCTTAGCGCTGAGCCCCCCAAGCTGCCTGTGGGCTCTGTATTGCACATCAGCGCTCCGTCCAGCAGACGGCCTTCCTGCCCGCTTGGTCATCTGACACCAGCAACATACCCAGAGGGGGACAGGGGACTAGCCAAAGGAATAATTGCTATAAAACCCACACGTCCGTCCTTCTTTCTGCTGGAGAAAGTAGGGCAGGTGAAGGGGAGTGTAGGTGCTGGGCATCTGGATGCTAGGAGCACAGGGTGAGGAGGACGTCTCCTGGGCTGGATGTTGGCCGCTGGCCGCAACAGAGGGTCAGTCAGGGAAGTTAACATATTAAGGGTAGCGGAGCCTGGGCTCCTCTGGAGAGTTGCAAACAGGGGAAGGAGCAGCGAACACGGAGGGTGGGTGGCATTTGGAGGCACTGGTGAACTCAGCTTTTCTATGTGTAGATTATATATACAAGCACAAATAGATGCCATTGTGTCAAAGGTGTGTACGCATGTGTGTAAATGTATGAGTACATACGTACAAACATATACCCAGCTCTTTCCACTAGAGGTCCTAGGGGTACCCCATTAGCAATGAACTCCCCGATATTGGCTTTTTATTTTCATTTTGTACCAGGGATTGAACCCAGGGCTGATTAACCACTGAGCCATATCCCCAGCCCTTTTTATTATTATTTTTATTTCGAGACAGGGTCTTGCTAAGTTGCTTAGGGCCTCGCTGAGGTGCTGAGGCTGGCTTTGAACTCGTGGTCCTCCTGCCTCAGCCCCCCAAGCCTCTAGGATTACAGGCAGATATTGGTTTTGTGTAGCAATTCTCATGAAAGGAAATAGAATTCCTTGGAAAAATGTCTGATTTCAGGGCTGGAGCAGGGCAAGTACAGGATGATGTTGGAATATTTTATTGTGCCAGAAAATATGAAAAACCAAGTACATATGTCCAAAGGACACAGAGACGGCGTGAAGGGCTTCCTATCTGCCAAGCCTGGTACAATCAGAGAGCATCCAAGAAAATAATAGTACTGAATTATAACCCATTGAATAAAAGCAGGAAAGATGAGGCCATATCAATGAAAGTGAATAACTTGAAACTTTGAGGAATGGGACGTTTATATGATTTTGTAGTTTTTCTGTAGGAGACTTGTTGATGATTAGGGAAAATAACCACTTCATGGTGCAGAGGCTTAGCAACCACGATCCCGGCCAAAGACTTAAACCCGCTTCTAATTCTGATGAAGTCCAAACCATGGAACTTGCTGCCCAAGAACTGGCCAGTGGTCTTCAAAACTGTCCAGGTCATGAAAGTCAAAGATGTCTCCAGAGAGATGTGGTGGCTAAATGCAGTGTGTGGTTCTGAAGGGGCGCATTGTGGCAAAATCACAGGACAGGCAGTTCTCAACTTTGGATGGTTGGACTTAGATGCTAGGATTCTACAATGGTGTGAAAGAGACCTGTGTTCCGTAGAAACCGTCCATGTAGGTTTTTTTAAAAAAAATCAATTAATCCTAATGAGGGATTTATGGCAGCTGATTAATGCTGATTCATTGCACACAAATGCAGCACGACTACATTTCTCTGGTTGTACACAGTATAGTGTTGTTCCACGCGTGAAGTCATACATGTACCTAGGGTGAGGCGGAGCAGTTGCGGCCTGCGATCCTGAGGGCAGGCAGGTGATGGTATGTGTGACCTGCTGCCCAGCAGGGGTGGGGGAGAAGTGGGTAGATCCTAGGTGTTCCCAGGTTGCAGAGTGTTCGCCTGATGACGGGTTTATCCGGGTGTGACCCCGCTGTACACGTAGGGACACTTGGAAACACACAGGGATCTGAGGCCCCGGAGGGAAGGAATGTACCAGCGTTGATTTTCTGAATTCGTCGGAAATTGTGGCTCTGTTGTGTGGAACAACATCCCTGTTTGTGTGGAACATAGGCGACGCCCTCTGGGGATGGCGGGGTGGTCGGTCAGTGACCTATTCCTTAAACTACCCGCTTTTCTTAACATTGGAGGTTGTTAATCAAAAATAAACACTCCTGGGGCAACTTAAAGCCCTTCTCAGGGCCTCTGGTGAAGGAGCCTGTGAGGTGAGGTGGGGGCTTAGTCTCCTCTAGGGAGGAGCAAGTACGTTTGTTCGCAGGCCATTGATCAGGATGCCAGCACTTACATGGCACTTCTCATGGGCCAGGCGATGGCCTAAGGACTTCGAATGATAATTTTTATAATTACCTTAGAAGTATATTGTGGCTACTTTATCTTACAAACTAGGACACCAGGGCACAGAGAAGTCAGGTAACTTGCCTAAGGCCACACACCAGGGTGCAAATCAGACAGTCTGACTCTAATACCAGATGCAGGGAAAACAGGCACAAGGAAGCTGGAGCCCTGGGCCCCACGGAGCTCAGACTCCTGTGGCGTGTGTCAGCCGCACCCGAGGCTCCCACCAGTGACCACGCAGCCTCGCACACGTCAGGAGCGGCAGCTGCACTGGCTGCTGGTCTGGGCATTCCTGAGCTCACAGGTGTATTTTCTTCTCTTTTCCCTTGAAGGTCGCCTGGTAGGTGCTCTGGACGCAGTGCTGGATTCCAACGCACGGGTCGCTCCGTTTCGAATTCTGCTTCAGGTTCCCGGGTCACAGGTGTATTCTCCCATAGCATGTGGTGAGTTACTGAGTGGATCAGACGTTTACTGGGCCATAGCCACTGGTGAGTCTCGTTCCATTGGAATGTTCCAAACCCTAAGGGCCGAGCATGCTGAGCACCTGCATGTGGGTGAGCCTGAAGGTAACCCCGCGGAGCCTCACCTGCTCTCGGGAGCTCTCTGCTCTCCTCCTCCACGTGTCTGTCTCTTTCTTAACCATCAAAAGCATCTTAACCATCAAAAGCACATACATCTGTGAGCGCAGGCTGCTGAGTGGTGTGTCTCAGGGCACTTACACATTGCCAGGTATGACCTGGCCTTTTTCTTTGTAGTCTTGTTTGTGACTTAACAGATGTGTTCCCAGGTGTGTGCATGTGTGGTAATGACCCAGGGGCAAAGTCTGAGGGCTACTTTTGACACAGGCAGTCTCCACCCCATGTTCCATGTTTGCACCAAGAGCCTCAATCACTGGGCTGCCGGATGCTGAGGAACTTTAGAAACCCCCTCCTGCTCCACCTGGCGGTTCTGTTCCTCCTAGGCATTATGTTCCTGGAATTATTACAGCCCAAGAAGCCCCTTTTATTATAAATAAACCTAAAACCATGTCTTCCTACATATGTAATAAGTATTTAACCTTCCAGAGATTAAAAAGTAGGGAAAATAATTATCTGTTACCCTTTTTCCAGTGTTAATCTTCTGTTTACACATATGTATAGAGTCAGAAAAGGTTTTAGTTTTTTTATTTTTTTTTCTTTTTAACACATTATTAGGTACCATATACTTCCAACATTACCTCCTGTCTACTAGCAAAATTTCCCCTGGAAAAATACAGAACCTACAAAGAAGAGATTTCTCATTTACTTCCACCATCCTGTCCTAAATGCTGTTCACATCTGATTGTTTCTTTTCCAGTCTATTTATTTTTTCCATTCGTGTTCCATTGTATTTGTGCATAATAGGATTCATTATGTCATATTCATACATATACTTAATATAATCTGGTCAATTTCATTTCCCAGTTCCTCCCTGTTTGTTTTTTTAAAATATTTTTTAGTAGTACATGGACACAGTGTCTTTACTTTGTTTACTTATTTTTATGTGGTGCTGAGGATCGAACCCAGTGCCTCACACGTGCGAGGCAAGCGCTCTGCCACTGAGCCACAACCTCAGCCCAGCCTCCCTGTTTTTATTACGACAAATCATTCTATTTTTTATATAGAGTGATGAAAAAAATTATGTGTGCTCAATTTAAAGAAATCAACATTTAAAAGTATGAAGAAAATATCTTCTTCCCACCCCCCCAAAAAAGAAAATATTCATTACCACAAATTCTATCCATCCAAAGTAACCTCAAGGATAGTTACCAGGATGAGTAGAGGTGCTGTTATGTAATATGTCAGCCAGTTCTATTTTATAACAAAAATGTGAGGTTTGGTTGATTTCAATAAAAGGAAAGAGATGGAAGTAAAATCAAAAAAATTAAACTTCAAATAAATGTTTAACACAAGAAAGATTATTTTCCTAAAAGGTTCAAGTAAAATGAAAAGAAGAGATTTTTTAAAGCAATTATAAAGTTAGAATCATGGTATTTGAGAAACAGTACTTCCGTTGTGACTGTGTTCATTGACAACCTAGCCTACAGGACCAGGGTGCACCATTCTTTTTTGGGGGGGCGGGTACAGTGGGTTGGAAGGGATTGAACTCAGGGACACTTGACCACTGAGCCACATCCCCAGCCCTGCTTTGCATTTTCTTTAGAGACAGGGTCTCACTGAGTTTTTTTTAAAAAAAAAAAATATATATATATATATATTTTTTTTAGTTATTGATGGCTCTTTGTTCATTTTATTTATTTATATGTAGTGCTTAGAATCAAACCCAGTGCCTCACACATGCTAGGCAAACGCTGTACCACTGAGCCACAACCCGAGCCCTCACTGAGTTTCTTAGTGCCTCACTTTTGCTGAGGCAGGCTTTGAACTTGAGATCCTCTGGCCTCAGCCTCCTGAGCCACTGGGGTTACAGGCGTGCACCACCGCGCCCCAGGGTACAGCATTCTTATTCTCCCTCTGCTTCCCAACCTCTCATCTTAAAATGTTATTAACTTTACATTGTGATTCTCCTTCTGTCCCGTAACTGTGTTTTCTGTTGTTGTCTCAGTTCTGCATTTACTTTGCTTTAATGCTTCTACTTGGGCATGGCTCTCCCAATCCAGAATTTTTATTTTGGTTCATCTCTTAACTGGCTGCATTCCTGATTGCCTGATTGTTTTTTGTTTTGTTTTGTTTTCCTCCTAGTGGTCTCTGAATGTTTTCACATGTGCAAATGTCTGCTTCTTGCCTTTGGACCTGAGTGGTAGCTTGGCTGGGTATGATAGTCATGGGCTACCCTCTAGGGCTGGCTGGCTGTTGCTCTAGGGTCTTCCGGTATGTGAGACAGCAACATGAGAATTACCAGGCTGGTCTGATGCCCTCCTCAGAGTCCCTGCAACTTGTGGTGATGTGCATTCAGGGCCTACATCTCTGCCTTTATCACTGGCCTTTAGTAACTTGATTAGAATCTGTGACAGCCACATGTGTGTGTTAACGTTTTCTGTAACTGCTCTTGCATCCTGCAGATTGACTTCTTTAAGCATTTTCTTGTGGGAAATGTCTTATGTCATTCTGCATGTGTATTACACTTTACATTCTATTTGTTGGATTCTCCACTTTAAAGACATTTTATGTTGGATGGCTATTGTTGGCATGTCATTTCTTTGTTTTTCTTTATCTGTGCTTTTCATCTGCTCTCTCCATTCTGTGCGTAACTTTATTGAGTTGTTAATACAGTTTTCAGTGGTGTTTTCTGTACCTCAACATTAACTTAGTTACTAGTTTTGTCAGGTTGCTTTGATCCTCAGTTCATTGCTCTACGCCTTTAATCTCCTTTTCCATCTTTTATTTCCTCATCTGTGAGTTTTTGTTTGGTTGAATTTATGTTCTTAGTTTATTGCTTTGGAGCATGAAGCATTTGTGAGAGTTTCCTTTTCTGCTTGGAGTGTTCACTCTCTTCTAGGTTGTATCTCCATCTTCAGAACCTTTTGTTCTCATCTGTTTCTTTTCTCTTGCTGTTGCTTGTGTGTATGGCTGCTATGCTCTTTCTCCTCATCTTGGGCATTGTTATCCCAGACATTATAGAGCAGTAGTGTGGGGGGACTTTGACTGGTCTGCTGCTGATGTAGGTATGGGGTGTGCTAAAGAAGTGGGATCCTCTCCTGTGTTTCTCCCAGGTCCACTCTAACGTAGGCACAAGAGTTTATCTTGCTCTGGATTTGGACTTTTTTCTTGTTGTTTTTTTTCGGTACTGGAGATTGAACTCAGGGACACTTGATCACTGAGCCACATCCCCAGCCCTATTTTGTGTTTTATGTAGAGACAGGGTCTCACTGAGTTGCTCAGTGCCTCGCCATTGCTGAGGCTGGCTTTGAACTTGCTATTCTCCTGTCTCAGCCTCCCAAAGGGCTGGGATTACAGGCGTGTGCCACCGTGCCCAGCTTGAATTTGGAGCTTTTGATGCAAATATTTGAATTTTTGTCTTTTTGCTAGGTTGGCTTCTGGGGAGTTGGCAGGGTGTGGAATTAGCTCCATCTTTCTTCTGTTCCTAAACCTACCCCTTCAAAACGACAGCCATGCAGTGTAGTTCTGAATGGCTGTATAGCATTCGACCCTGTGGCTATAGCTCAATTTACTCATCTGGTCCTTTATTAGATACTTAATTGGTTCTGATTTTTCAATAGTTTAAAAACAGTCAAACATCTGTCCACTTCGGATTTCCAGGACACTTGCCATCCCCAAAGACCATTCATTTGAAATGTGTTGCGGCTGCTGAGCACCAGACACCTGCTTGGTGTTGGGGAATCGGCAGTCTTCCTCCTTCCAGCTTTACAGGGCCATGAAGTGACTGGGAAGACCAGAGAGGACAGCACCCTTGAAGGCAGGGCACATACGGGGAGTGGCTGTGTGGAAGGGTCATGTGCATATTGTCAAAGGGTGTATGTGGACTGGCAAATTGCCTGCTGGAAAGTTTGTTCCAGCTTCCCAAATGGTTGCCCACGCCCCAGTAGGACAGCAGTTGTGGGCAGGTTTAGTTCCTAGACTCTCTTTCTTTCAAGCCAGCCTCTGTTGCCTGCAGTGTGCCCTTGGCTGGAGTTTTGCCTTGGGCCTGACACAGGCTGGGTTTGCCAGTGGCTTGCTTTCTGCCCTCATCTTGCCCACAGAAGGTCCTGAGAGATGCGTTGTTCTTTTCAGGGTGCTCTTCTCGGGGTAATGATGAGAGTTGTGGTAGAATTTGATCTGGAGCTTGTGATATTGACCGAGATGCTTCGGCTTGTGCAGGCATTACTTGGGCATCGTGCGTGTTATTGACTCGCCATAGTTAATATTTCATTGTGTATTGAGCATTGAGAAAGGATCCCTGCCCAGGGTCAGATAAAGTACAAACAAAAACTGTAGGAAGGGCCCTGGGTGGAACCAGAACAAGGGTAGGAACAGGAAGAGCAGCCGGTGTGAATGATCCCTGACTTCACCAGGCTCCTGTGTGGCAGGACAGGGAAGCACGGGGGACCTTTAAGAGTAATCTTTTTTCTTCTTTTTTTTTTTAACAACGGTAGAAGAGAGTTAGACTATTTCTTGGGTGAACTATGTTATTGGGCAAAAGATCTGTGCGTAACAAGTTTGAAGGAGAGACAAGTTGTTATTACTATTTTAATTTTACATGGACCAAAGAATCTCAAGGCCTTATGAAGATACCTCGCTTTAGGGACAAAGATACATTGTGAGGAGTGGCTGAGCGATTTGGAGGTTGTAGACAGAGGAGCACACTCAGTCCTTCAGGGTAGAGCTCAGATATCCATTCCCGACACCCTCCTGGTGCTCAGGTCACTGTCATTTACTTCTTTCTTTCCTGTCTCCCTCATGGAAATAAAGGTTCTGAGTATCTTGCTGGCTGCTGACCCTCCCATGCCCAGGTCAGTATTGGGCATGTAGTCATTGTCCAGTAAAGTATGGGTGGGTAGATAGCGGGGATGTATGGACAGAAGGTGACCTTGACTCTGTGATAAAGACTTATAAGGAGGGCTGGGATTGTAGCTCAGCGGTAGAGCGCTTGCCTCGCATGCGTGGGGCCCTGGGTTCGATCCTCAGCACCACATACAAAGCAATAAAAAAATAAAGACATTGTGTCCATCTACAACTAAAAAAATATTAAAAAAAAAAAAAAAAGACTTATAAGGAAAGGGCAGGTGACGTGTCCAGATGGCCCCTGACTTAGCGTGGTCAGACTTAACGAGTGTTTGACTTCCTAGTGTAAAAACATAGCCATACAAACAGTCTGCTTTTCACTTTGGTATAGTATTCAATAAATTACACAAGCTATTCAACATTTTATAATAAATAGACTTTGTATTAGATGGGTTTTCCCAAATGCAGGGTAATGGATGTTTTCTGAACAGGCTGAAGGGGGGTTAGTCTAAGCTGTGATGTTCAGTGGATTAGGTAGTAAATACACTTTTTATTTACAGTAATCTCAACTTATGATGAGTTCATAGGGATGCAACTCCATTGTAAGTAGAGGAGCATCTGTAATTACAAATAAGTCTTCTTGGACCCTTTCTGATATGCCAGGGTAGGGGTAGTACAGGGCAGGACACAGGCCTCATGATCATTGAGCAGTCAGAGAACTTGCAAGATGGAGTTTGTGTTTCTTTTTTTCTTTCTTTTTTTTTTTTTGGTACTGGAGATTGAACTAAGGGGCACTTGACCACTGAGCCACATCCCCAGCCCTATTTTTGTGTTTTATGTAGAGACAGGGTCTCACTGAGTTGCTTAGCACCTCGCCCTTGCTGAGGCTGGCTTTGAACTCACGATCCTCCTATCTCAGCCTCCCTAAGTGCTGGGATTATGGGCTTGTGCCACTGTGCCTGGCTTGTGTTTCTTTCTTTAAACAAACATTTTTCTTATATACATAACAAAATTTACTATCCTAACCATTTTTAAATGTGCGCTTTAGTTGCATTAAGTACTTTCACAATGACATACAGGGATCTCCACCATCAACATCCAGAACACTTGTCAAGTTTCTAAGCTGAATCTCTGCACCCATTAAACAACTACTCTCTCCTCCCCTCTCCCCTGACAGCTGCCACTCCACTTCCTGTCTCTGAATTTGACGAGGCACCTCCTATGACAGACTCATACAGCATTATGCCATGGGTGGCTTAGTTCTTCAGGGTTCTTCCATGCTGCCGTAGGTATCAGGATTTCCTTCCCTGTTAAGGCTGGATGAAATTCCATTGCATGTCTGCTTTCTTTTTAGAATCACATACGATGGTTGGCCCATGAGTAGAAATAAGGACATGGTACATGGAACCAGGAGGGCCAAATACCAGGAGCTAATCCCCACTCAGGTTGGAGCTGGAGGAAGAAAGAAGGTGGAGAGGAGCAGGAGCTATAAGAGGATCCCAAGCCCCACTGAATTGACCCTAAGCTGTGACAACTTCTCTGGGGGCCCTGGAAGAACAAGGGGCCTTTGTTGCTGGTTCTGTGCCTGGAGGTCTTGGGTAGTCGTGGTCCTGTTCTGTTTTTGAGAAGTCCAGACCATGCCAGGCTGCACCTTAGCTCTTCTTATAAGTTCCCACGGGAGATGTAGCTCCTGCACGTTCCTTCTGGTAGCTGGTTCTCAGTGCAATCATTGTGTTGTTGAAACACACTTCATTCTTCACCATGACCTGGAGCACTGAGTACCTTGTTGTCTCTGCCTGGTTTCCAGGAAGCAGAAAAAAAACACTGGCAAGAATTGCAGGACTTTGAGTTACCTGCCTAGAATCATTCCAAGAACTGATTTGCTTATGTAATAATAACTTGATTCCTTTTGCTATAGATTTAAGGCCTAGGTGGACTGTCTTTTCTGGTTCCCAAAAGAGGACTTGGAGGCACAACCAGGGAGGGTGTCCTTCCTGGTGAACATGGCTGAAGGAGCAGAGGCTCTGAGAAACTCACTAAACCTTTTGTAGCAATAATAACACTCATGTCTTCACAGATTTGAGTTTGGACTTCTGACCTTCCCAGTGGTCTGTATTGGTTTGTAGCAGCCTAAGTGCAGAGTTTTCCCATTGCTAGCAAGATCTGTCCCGTGAACTTGAGTGAAATGAAAGAAAGTAGGAAGAAAGGAAGGAGCTGTACTGTAGTGGGAGGGTCAGGAGAGGGACTTCTGTGGGCGGGTGTGCAGGATGTTTAGGCAGAGGAGGGGTGGTGCTCACCTGGTGCTCAGGGCCATGCCTGCATCTTGGGAGATGTGGTGTGTGTGCTCAGCCTGGGTATCTGTGGGTTCAGCATCTCTAGATTCAATCAACTGTGGGTCAAAAATATTCGGAAAAAAATGCTTCTGTACTGAACATATACACATTTGTTCTTTTCATTGTTCTCTAAATGATATAACAGTTATTTACATATCATCCACATTGTATCAGGTATAATGAGTAATCTAGAGATAACGTAAAGGGTACAGGAGGATGTGCCTGGTGTACAGATCCAGACTATATACCGTTTTACCCAAGGGGCTTGAGCATCCTTGGATTCTGGTATCTCTGAAGGGTGCTAAAACCGATCCTTTACAGATACTGAAGGGCAATTGTAGTTTGAAAAAGCTTTCCTAATGGTTCAAGTTTGGAAAGGGAAAAAGAACTCCCTTTGAAATTTTAAAGATCACGAAAGGAAGCTGAGATAATTTTATTAATCAAAACATTGTGTATATTCTTAAACACAAAGAACCATAGGAATTATGCTGTCTAGTTAAAAAAAATCTGCTTTCCTCTCTGAGGCCTTCTGTATTTGTTCCTCTCAAAAGCATGGCAGGTTGTGTAATTGCCAGTCTCTGGAGAGAGAGGAGCAGGGTGCAGGAGCTTGGCCATTTTGCTGGCCACATCGAGCCCCAGGGTGCTGCTCGGGAGGCTCAGCTGCAGGCTGAAAGTGTGCTTTCACAGTGTTCTGACGCACAGTCTCTTATCCGTGCCCTTGACCATGGCTCGCGTTTTGGTTTCTTGTATTCTGCATCATTGTTTGCTTTGTCTTTGGAGAGTTTTATTAAGGAGGAAGTATTCCAGGGTGGATCAGATTAGCACCTTCCTGGAGTTCGTGCCAGGGTAGCAAAGGATGGACATGCCAACTAGATCTTTTTTCCAAGCCCAGAACATACTGGGTGTTTCAAGGAACATCTGGGAGGCAGCCCAGCAAGAGGACAGTTAGAATTTTCTGGGTGTACACTCAGATCAGGCAGTGTGAGTTGTTACACTGGTTTCAGTTGCTCAGTGTCCCCTTAGGGGAATCTCTGCCTGGAGATTCCCATGTGGGAATCTGAAATGGCTGAGGAGTACCTGCTTGTGTATCTATTATAGAGTTGCTATCACCAGGCTCTTAATGTTTTTAAATAAAGTCATGTTGCTTATGCACAAATAAGGACATTCATGGAAGGTCTCCTCTTTCCATGAGGATGTCATTTATAGTTACCTAAAAAGCAGGTGGATGCTGAATCTGACTTTCAGTATTTTCAGTACTGAAAAGTAATGTTCAAAAATATCTTTGGGGCCCAGCACATGCCCAGAATCCCAGCAGCTTCAGAGGCTGAAGTAGGAACATCACTTGAGCCCAGGATTCCAGACCACACTGGACAACATAGTGAAACCTATCTTTAGAAGAATAAAACCCCCTAAAACAACAAAACTTTAAACCTGGAGTGAAACTCTTCTCTAGTATCTTACAGGTTGCCTAACTTCTGTGTTCAACAAAGGAGACTGCCTGAGGGGGTTCTTAGCAGTGTCTAGGTTAATTCCTTTCAGTTGTAGATGGTTCTTAGGGATCAACCCTGGACAGCAGCAGAGCAGAGGTACTAAGGCTCCTTCTGCTCCGCTCTTTGGCTAGTCTGGCGTGGGGTGGGTGGTCCTCCTCCAGTGTTGCTTGCATTCTGTGATGTCCCAGAGGGCTCTCTCCAGGATTGCTGTTTCTCTATCTTCTGTGACAGGTGCTGGAACCTAATGTGTCCAAATTGTCTGAGGCCAGGAGTAATCCTGCTTTAAAAATTTCAGGTTCAGAATCCCTTATCCGAAATGCTTGGGACCAGAAGTGCTTCAGACTTTGGATTTCTTTGGATTTTGGAATATTTGTATATATATGATGAGATATTTTGGACATGGAACCCAAGTCTGATCATGAAATTAATTTGTTTCATATACACCTTCTATACATAGCACAAAGGTAATTTTATACAATACTTTTAACAATTTTGTGCATGAGACAGTTTCATGATATGGAATTTTTCCACTAGTAGCATCATGTTGGTGCTCAAAAGGTTCAGATTTTGCAGGATTTGGGACTTCCTAGATGAGGAATGCTCAACCTGTAATAATAAGGAAATTCAGGGAATGTGAAATTCTCTGCCAAGTTTTCTTTCCTTCCTTTTACTTCTGAATTTACATTTCGTGTTCATCAGCTTTCCTCGCTGTGACCAAAGCATTCGACAAGAACAACTTGGAGGAGGAAAAGTCTACTTTGGCACGTGGTTCTAGAGGTTTAGTCCATGGTCGGTCAAATCCATTGCTCGGGGGCCAAGGTGAGGCAGAACATCATGGTGGAAGGGCATGGTGGAGGAAAGCTGACCAGGAAGCAGAGAGGGAAAGGGGAAGGGGCCACAGGGAAGATGAAGGGCACATCCTTAATGACCCTCCTCCGGTCACATGCCACCTGCCTACAATACCACCCAGTGCATAAGCTAGGATGGACTGATTAGGTCACAGCTCTCACCATCTCATTGTTTCACCTTGGAACATTCCTGCATTAGCATAGGAATCATGGTGGGGACTCCTCACATCCCAGCCATAACCTATTTCTTAAGGTGGGATATACTTATCCACATTTAGGGTGTTTTTTGTTGTTGTTGTTTTTGCTAAGAAGGAGCTTGTCTATTTTTCATTGTAAAGATTTCCAAACGTAGCCCACCATGGTGGAGCTGGTATAGACGTCCTGCAGACTCATCTCACAGAAGAATCTGGATCAAGGTTCTGCCATCTGCCTTCTCTTCCTCTAAGCCTCCCCCACCCACCCTAAAGTATTTTAAAACAAACCTGAAAAACTATGGTACTTCACGCCTACAAGTCCTAGTGAACATCTCTGAAGAGTCTGGTCATTTTTCAGCACTACTGTGCCATAAACCACAATCCTCGGGGTCACTTGAATCCAGCCCATCCCTAGGCTTCCTGCTGGCTTCAGGGAACCTTCATAGGTCTGGGTGGCTCTAATCTGACTTCACGAGCGACACTCAACATCTGGCTATTGTGTTTCAGTCCCTTTTAGTCAAGATGGACTCGGACTCCAGTCTCTTTCTCTCTCCCTGTTTCTCTTCCTCTCATGTCACTCACTTGAAGAAATTGGGCCTGTGTTTAAGAGGGACATCATGTTTGGGACATTGTCCTTAAGGTGCCAAGTGCTCTGACCATCATGTTTCCTGAAAACTGGAAGTTAGTGAAGGTTTTTTTGGCTTTTTTTTTTTTTTTTTAAAGGATGAATACTTAGTAGGTGGAGCTATGTATCGTTTTTCTTCTCACACACACTGAGTGGGGAGTGTCTTATTCTTGTTCTTAGGGTCTGCTTGGTGAGTTCACAGGGCAGCTTGCTTTGAGTTTATCCCCATGAGTTCCCATCTGGTGCTCTTAGGCATTATGATATTGCCTGAATGCATATTTTCTCTATGGACTTTGCAAATGGGGATTTTCTTGATCTAATCAATCCTGTACACCTGTCAGCTTGAGTCAATCTTGAAAGAACTTTGCCTCCTTGGCTGGGCCTATTTAGTCATCCTGAGACAATAATTTCATAAAAGGGGTGGGGGGTGCTTGCCTTTGCCCTTTAATTGCCCGTTGTCATAAGGAGTTGGCACTCGGGTCATCTGCAGTGATGAAGGGGAATTATGCTTTCTTTTGCTTTAGCTTTTTTTTTCTTTCCTTCTCTCCTTTTTAAATATTTTAAAGTCAATCTTCTCTGCTTCTCACATTTCATTATGAATTTTATCCAACACAGAAAAGTGGAAAGAATTCTATGGTCAACATTAAAAGCTGGGAGTTTTAAAAAAATATATTCTATGGTTCAGGTGATTGCTGTCCTTTTTGAAATGTGGAGTCTAGCCTCTGCCTATTAGAGTGACTTTTTGTCTCATCTATTACTCTTGGTGCTGTAGTTTGAGTGTGATTTTGTCCCAGCCAAAACTTGTGCTGAGCCTTAATTCCTAACAGCTCTGAGGTAGCCCAGCCTGTAGAGGTGTTTGGGTCTTGAGAGACTCGGTTAGTCTTCCTGGGACTGGAGGTGGCCCCTCAGGATGAGGTTAGTCACCATGAGTGTGTGGCTCTAAAGCCGTTTGGGTTCCTTAGCTTGCTCTCTTGCTTCTTCTTGCACACATTTTCGCCATGTTCTACCTTTTACCACGCCATGACACGGCACTAGGCCCTGTCCAGACGGAGTCACTTGATCTTGGACTTGTAGCCTACAAAACTATGAGCTCAATTGAACTTCTTTTTTTCTTTGGTAAATTTCCCAGTCTGAGGTATTTTGTTACAGCAATACAAAATGGACTAAGACTGCTTTCTTATTTTCTGGTCCAACAAGATGGCAAACGCTCTCTGGGACATTTCTGGCTTCTTCTCTAGAACTTGTATTTCTTCCAAACAGCCTTGGCTCCTTTTGGGGGGAAAATGGTGTTTAGGGATTGCAGTCTGGGTTGTAGAGTTGCTTATTGTTACTGGGTTGTCATTGCTTCTAGATTCAAGTCAGTGTAAACCTAAGGAGGTGTGTGATGGGGAAAACACTAAATCATGAGTTCAGCCATAAAACTACATGGTTATAACTTTGTATTTTTTCTTATACATGGAAAATTTTAATTTCTAACAATGTTCACATGATTTTTCCATATATCTAGTATATGTATATACATCATTTCAAAATAATACCAATATTGCTGTTAATAAGGGTATTTGATTGAGGGCCTGGGATGTGGCTCAGTGGTAGAGCACTCGCCTAGCATGCATGAGGCACTGGGTTCCATCCTCAGCACCACATATAAATAATAAATGAATAAAATAAAAATCCATCAACAACTAAAAAATATTTTAAAAAGGAGTATTGAAATGAAATTCAAGTTATTGCAGCTTTATTTGGCTTTAGAATATATTTAGCTATAAATGTAGTCAAAACACTGCTTAAAATAGTGGATTTTTTTGGTTATTATTTCAATAACCCAAAAATTTGACCCTCCCCCTTTTTAGGAATGTTTTCCTTATGGATTTAGCCTATCTTCTAAAAATTGTAAAATGCTGTCATACACTGTCATGATTCCTAAATCAAACCTATAAAATCTAGGAAATATTTGTAGAGAAATCATCAGTGCCCAGCCCTGGTTCCTCCCCTCTGCTCTATAGAAACTTTTCTTTTTCTGACTTAGCCTTACACTGTTTGCTTTATAATTCTTAAATACACACAATAGGTATTGATATCCCACATCTTTTTTTCACCAAGGTCCTCGATATTCTGTTCCATGCCCCTGCCTTTTTCGTTTATCACCGTATCCTAGAAATCATTCCATACCCGAGTGGAGAGAAGATGTTTGTTTTTCTTTCGTTGTGTGGGAAGTACCACGGCTGATACAGACGTGTGTTTGGATCATTTTCCACCTTTGCCATGACAAATAATGCCCCAGTAAATATTTTGGCACCTGAGTCATTGTGTGCTTTTTTGTTGTTATTGTTGAAGACTCTTAGAAGTGGGATTGCTGGGTCCAAGGGTAAATGAATGTGACATTTTGTTAGATATTGCTAAATTCCTCTTCTTCCACTGGGATTGTACCATTTAGAAAAAATCCCAACAGCAACATATGAAAGTGCCTGCTTTCCCACCAAGTTGCCATCAGACATGTTATTAAACTTTGAGTTTTGCCAACCTGATAAGTAAGTAAGGTGCTGCTTTGGCAAGGTTTTATTTTTTTTCTCTGCTTTTTATTTGTTCCTTTTATTTTTTTAAAATATTTTTTAGTTGTAGAGGGACACAGTGCCTTTATTTTATGTATTTATTTTTATGTGGTGCTGAGGATCAAGCTCAGTGCCTCACGTGTGCTAGGGAAGTGCTCTACCACTGAGCCACAACCCCAGCCCTATTTGTTCCTTTTAGATATACATGACAATAGAATGTATTTTGACTTATCATAAATATATGGAATATAACTTCCCATTCTTGTAGTTCTACATGATGTGGAGTGACACTGGTCGTGTATTCATATATGAACACAGGAAAGTCATGTCCATTTCTTCTACTGTCTTTCCTGTTCGTATCTCCTATCCCTATTCTCCATTCCTCTTTGGCTAATCCACTGAATTTGTCCCCCACCCCGCCCTTGGCAAGGTTTTAATTAACTAATTTTTTAATCTTTCATGTTTAAAGGTTGTTTTGAGAAATTCTTTCTTCCTATTGATTGCTTGGTGTTTTAGCTGGGTGGTTTTCTCTGCCCCCTCAATTTCTAGGCACCGTGTTAGGAATATTAGCCATTTATCTGAGACAGAAGATTAAAAATGCTTTGCCAGCTTGTTATTTGTCTTTTGGGGATTTTGTTTTTCGTGTGCTTTACCATGCACCTTTTTCTCTTTTTAATGCAGGATTTGTTTTGTTTTGTTCTATAATTCATTTCTTTCATAGTTTCTGATTTTGAGTCATGATTAGGAGGATTTTCCCATCCCAGGTTACAGAGAAATTCACCTGGATTTCCTTCAAGTACTTGTGAGCTGATTGTTTTTTAAGTACTGTTTTGTTTTTTTTTTTTTGAAGCTATTGCTTCATAGGTTCTGGCCTGTGTTTCTGATGAGAAATCTTTTTCCTTTTGAACTGTTTGGTTCTGATGTTCTGATTATTAGGGGTTTATGCCACTTTGATTGAGATGTTCACATTCATTGTGATGTTCAGTGTGATTTTCTTTTCCCATCATTTTTTCTGCTTGGGGCTTATTGAGATCCTTGGAATTGTGCATTTCTTGTTTTCATCACACTTGAAAATTCTCAGCCATTATACTTCAAATACATATTTTTTTCCTGTTCTCCGTCCCTGCCCATTTTTTTCAGGAACTCCAATTATGTGTATTTTAGTCTGCTGTTTGTTCCACAGTGCATCTGATGTTTTTGAGTTACTAAGAATCCTTTTCTCTGTTTTTCCTTTTAAAGTTTCTATCACTATGTCTTCAAGCTCCTTAATCTTTTATCTGCCATTTCTGGTCTGCTTTTAATCTCATCAAGTGTAGTTCTCATTTCAGATACTGTAGTTTCCATCCTTCAGGGTTTGAGTTGGGTGTGTCTGTCTCTCTCCATACACACACACACACACACACACACACACACGTGTACACATATATAATGTATACATGCACGTATACAATGAAATCTCTAGCACTCAGCTTCTCATCAGACACATGTCTTCCTCTGCCTTTCAAATATATGGGGTACGTACAGTAGCTATTTTATGTTCTTTTCTTCTTTTGTCTGTGCAATTTCTGGTTCTGTTTATGATTTTGTTGTTGTTGGTTTTTGTTTTGTTCTGGTCCTGGGGATTGAACCCGAGGTACTCTACCACTGAGCTACGTCCTAAGTCCTTTTTATTTTTTGATACAGGTTCTCACTAAGTTGCCTAGCCTGGCCTTGAACTTGGCCATGCTCCTGCCTCAGCTTCCCAGGTACCTGGCATTATAGCTGTGTGCCCCTACTGATCTATTATTATTTTTTAATCTGTTATAGGTCACTTTTTTTCCCTATCTTCTATTCCCACTTCTGTTTCTATGCAGTGCATCTGATGGTAATAATATGAAGACAGTTCAATAAATTCAATTACAAATTAAAAATTGGTTTACTTTCAATGTCAGTTGAGTTTGATTTCAGGTATTACAAATATTGTATTTGAAGGCACAAGGAAGGGCAAGAAAATAATAAACGAATATTTAAAACTACATAGTGAGGGGGCTGGGATTGTGGCTCAGTGGTAGAGTGCTTGCCTTGCATGTGTGAGGCTCTGGGTTCAATCCTCAGCACCACATAAAAATAAAATAAAGATATTAAAAACAAAACAAAACAAAAAAACTACATAGTGAGAAAAGTACATGGGCAAAAATCTTGTAAATGAAAGATATGCCTGTAGACTTCATAGATTAGATGTCGCTGTGTCCACTATAAGAATGTAGGGTTTCTGAAAATAAAGGCTTTTGGTTCACACATCTCTCTGCATTCTTTGCTTCTGCGTGACTCTGCAGAGTATGAGTGCCGAGTGACATTTAGGAGCAACACTGCCATGGTAGTTGACACTTTTTCTAGTCCTATGTTGTTTGTGTGGCATTTAGATGGTCGATGGTTAGTACTGGCCATAGAGAGATGTGTTGCCATTTCTCAAGAACAGGTCTGCACTGTGAACCCAGAAAGGTCATGCTGTCCTAAAATAGGGCTTAGGTGGCTACAGAAGGCACTTGATTTAGTTGGGTATTTATGATGTGGAAAGAAACAGTTGCTTTTTAAAACTGAAACTCAGGTCCAGACATTTGTGGCTGTGTTCGTGCAGACAATGGGATGCTTGTTTTATTTCCTGAAAATACCCCTGAGGAAAACCTAAGAGAATGAACATTGCGTGTGTTCCCGTGTGACCCTCGGCCTCTTGGTGCTCCTGTCCTTGGCTGTGTCCATGGCAGTGCTGCAGGAGCGTGAGGCTTTGGTTCACATGGAGCCGTGTCAAGTTGTCGATCCCTCAGCTTTTTTACTTCTTGCCTAGAAAAGGGTAACAGTAATGCCTGATATTTTTTATATATGTGTATATGCATGTTTACACGTACATATGTGTATGTGTGTATATGTAATTTTTATTGGTACCGGGGATACCTTATGATTTTTTTTTCTGGTACAAGGACTTGAAAGCAGTGGTGCTCTACTGCTGAGCTGCATCCCTACCCCTTAAAAAAATTTTTTTTAAAGAAATTTTAAAACAGGGCCTCACTCAGTTGCCCAGGCTGGCCTCAAGCTTGTCATCCTCCTGCCTAAGCCTCCCGAGTATGTGGGATACAGATGTGCACCAATGCACCTGGCTAATGTGTGTATATATGTGTGTGTGTATTTGTATGTGTATACACACACACACACACACACACACACACACGTTTTTTAAACTAGGAATTGAACCCAGGGGCACTTAACCACTGAGCCACAACCCCAACACCTTTCTTTATATTATTTTTAGAGACAGGGTATCACTGAGTTGCTTAGGGCCTCACTGAGCTGCTGTGGCTGGCTTTGAACTCGTGATCCTATTGCCTCAGCCTCCCAAACTGCTGGGATCCCTGGCATGTGCCACCACACCTGGCTACTTTATGATATTTTAATGAAGATAAATGATCCCTAACAAAATACCTAACACATTCTAGGTATTTAGGAAAAAGAAGTCTATAAATCTTAGCTTTTCATGACTTTGATTTTCTCTGGAAAAGTTTTTTTTTCCTACCAAATTAGAGGCCTCAATAAAACAGGGTGTGTTTTAATTTAGCTAATTGTACGTCTGTTACAATCCACGATACTGCTGTGAAGTTTGGTTTTAGAGAGCTATGTTAGTCTGCTAGAAGTGCCAGAGCAAAACACCACAGACTTGGGGGCGAAACAACAGATATTTATTTTTCTCACAATTCTGGAGGCTAGAAATCCTAGAGCAAGGTGCCAACAGGGTTGGTTCCTGATGAGGCCTTTGTCTTCGGCTGGCAGATGACCACCTTCTTACTGTGTCCTCACGTGGCCTTTCTGAAGGCATATGCACACTCCTGGTATCATCTTGTGAGGACACCAGTCCTCCTGGATCAGGACCTCACCCTTGTGTTCACACTAGGCCTCCACTGACTCTGAGAGCTCTTTCTTCAGTCACACTGGGGGTGAGGCCTTGAACATGACAATTTGGGGGAGACACATTCAGACCCTAACAGTTCTCCTCGGCTTGGTTTTTAGAGGGCTGCTGCACAATGTGTGGAAATAGTGCTGCAGTGTTAATTTGTAGGCTTTTTATCATCCTGTCTCTATAAGAGATGGCAAATTTGTACTTTATTTTCTCTTCATCTTTTCCCAACCCTTGCGTGTCTATAACGTTGTGACTTTCAAACTGTTTTTGCCCATAACCTGGAGAGAAATACATTTACTAATATGTATATATTCACTAGTAAATTACTAACAAATAATTCATAATTCAGTAGCTACCCTTACAGGTAACATGCATACTGGTTCCAATTCAATGCCATTTTTTAAGTGCTATTTTCAGTGGGGACTACGTGAAGTAATTTGGAAAATACTGCTGTAGTGTAGGTTCACAGCTATGCTGTGTGACATGCGGGATGATTCTTTTTCAGTCCTTTGAGGTCACGGATGTGCAGTCGGCTTGCCTTGATTAATGGTATTTGGGAAGCCCATCCTAAGATTTCCCTGCAGAGGAAATGATAGTTTGGAAAGTTTCCCTGCCATTTGGCAACTTCTGTAGGAAGCAGACAGTCAAGTGGAAAAGTTTCATCACGTCGATGTCTTTGCTGGGAGAGGTGCAACTGAGGTTTGAATTCAGGAGCAGGGTAGCTTGTAATCAAATCTCACTGTAGCTCAGTGATGATAGAGTTTATCCAATTATTTTCTCTTTCAAGGTGTGGGCTTGGCTTTGTTTTAGAATTATCTTTCCTTATCGTAAGCTCCGCTGCAGTAGATAGAAGAATTATTTAAAAGCCTGTTTTTGTCCTATGTCTTCAAGGTCTTAATTCCATGGTGACATATTGCATTAGAGCTTGGTTATAATTTTATTCATGTTATTGAATGTTATCAGTTGAAGCCGCACATACACAGCTAGCTAATAGTTAACTACATTGGCCCCTGTGAGCTGATGTAGCAGGATAATGAAAACATATCATGTCATCTGCAAAGATATGGTCAGGAAGGTGGCATTGCCGGGGACAGGGAGCTCCCTCCAAGTGCAAACAGAGTGGCTCTTCTAGTGTCCAGCCATGGCACGTACTGGACCTACGGACTATGTGAAAGCTACTGAAAAATTCAAAGGTAGCTTCGTACGGGAGGACCCCAGGGCATTGCAAGGTTGTCAAGCGTGAGATCATACCCTGGCTTGCCCTTCATTTGATATGTGACCCTGGACAAGTAATCGAGCCTCCCCTGTCCTCCGCCAGTCTTCATGACAGATCAGTGAGGTCGTGCGTGGAATAGACTAGAGCTACAAAGATGAGACTGCTTCTCTCCTGGCTGTTCCCCATTTCTCTAACTTTTTAAAATTTTGATAAATGAGGAGTACATGAAAACAAAAGCAAAAGATTGAAGGCTAGTTTGTTCTTCCTTTGTTTGTTTAGGATTCTGACTACCTGGGTTTTAGTGTGACGGGTAGTAAAGGGTAAAGACAAAGAAAGAGAAGGCTGTACAGTTAACAGGGAAGATGGAGCCCTGTCACCCCCAGGTACCTGTGAGTTTCAGTGGAACCCCACTTTGTGATTGACGAGCTCTCATGATTCCCAGACACCATTGCTGACTCACCAGGTTTAGGGGTGTTCTTGTGAACTACCCCTACACAGCTCTCACCTAGGGTGTGAGGGGGCTGGGAGGGGTGTAGCTGGAGGCAGGATGTCCATCTGAGCCAGGCCCCATACATAAGATAGTCCTAGTGCCTGAAGAGCCAAGGACTCACTTGAAGCCCCAAGGTCAAGCAGGAAAAAGTTTGGAAGCTTCAGGAGAGTCACACTGTAAAGGCTGGAATTGCTTGGTGTGATTTCATTTTAAAATGAGCTTTCCTGATCCTAAAACAAGAGGAGCCTGAAGGGCCAGGGTTTTCAGGACACCCTAGGAGCCACCTAGAGGGAAGGAAGTAGAAAACAAGAGGATCGTGGCCGCTCACCTCAGAGCTAGCTCCTTCTAAGCTCCAAGTGGGCTGCTGCTTAGGCTTATGGATCCTTAAAGAGGAAGATGGGAAGTGGGAAGGTCGCTGGTTACATCCTCTTGGTGCCCGACCTGGGAATAGAGACATTGGGTGGAGATAGCCACGGGACAGCCTCCTAGTGCTGACGAAGACTGGCTTTGGTGATGACCCAAGAATGTCATCTTTGGCAATCCCGGGCCTAAACATCGGGACATCACAAGGGAACCAAGTACTGTTATTTTGAGCTTTTCTCTTTCCTTAGGAGGTATTCTGCTAGGTACTCCTTTTAATTCCATCCTGAAGTGCCCTCTCAGAACAGCAGTCCTAACGCAGGTGGCCTTCATTCTCGCAGACCCAAATCCACAAGTTTAGAGTGAGTTCTCTGGCCCTTTCCTCAGTGAGGTATAGGTTGAATATCCCTTATCCAAAATCCTGGGGCCCAGAAGAGTTTTGGATTCTCTAGGGTAACAGGATATTTTCATATACATAATACTATGCTACCATTGGGTAGCATCTAAACGTGAAATTCCTTTCTTCCATGTGTACCTTATCCAGGTAGCCTGAAGGTACTTTTATATACCATTTTCAATCTTGTACATGAAGTTGTATGCTTTGAATCAGAAATCAGGTATGGAGTTTTCCACTTGTGACATCATGTTGGTGCTCAAAGTTTTGGATTTGAGCATTTCAGATTTTGAGTTTCCAGACTGGGTTGCTCAACCTGCATTACAGGATACCCACATGAATTTACAGTCTGGGGAGAGGAAGGCTGCAGGTAAGATACAGTGGGAAAGGAAGTTCAGTTTTCGAAAAAATGTACATCTGGCGTTTGGATAAGTTGTGACTCCAGTGACCCTTGTGCCTCTTACACTGGCTTAGTTATTCTGCAGTGTTGTTTGGTAGCCTTTAATTTCTCTGAGGTTAGACTATATCCCGTGCTCCATTTTGGAAATCCAGCTGACCTGGACCACCTGGTACACACATGCCTTTTCTTGTCCAGGATTATGCTTGCTTTCCTGAGCATGTCACTGAGTGTCTGCTGTGTGCAAGACCCTTCACTGGGCGCTGGACATGCTCCTATGCCAGAATACCCATCATGTAATGGAGATGACTAGGAACCTCCTCGAAAAGAAACTGATGACTGAAGTGACCGTGCATTTGGTTAATGGTGTTGCTTAATGCTCCAATGACATGGTGAAATACTTTAGTTCCCTTTGTGAGAACTTAACTTAGCATATTTGATTTCACACTTTTGTTTGTAACATGCACCTCATCTTAGAGGTTTTTAGGGATATTGCTGTACATGGTATGAAGTGTTCATTTATAAGCCTGTGAATTTCCTGGCTGCTGCTTGTCGGTTGAACAATGCCTATTGCAAGTGGCAACATCCTTGTGAGGCCTTCCCAAGAGGTACTTCCTCTGTGAACATGGGCTTTGGTACTTCCCTCAGGGCCTCTCTTCTCAGGGCAGGCACTGAGTGAGACTGCTGCCACTCAGGGTGTGTTCCGTGCTGGAATAGCTGTACAGTCACAAATGCTTCTGTCACTTGAGGGGTAGGTGCTGTGCCCATTATCGAGGCACACAGGGTGGTCACAGGATGGTCCCAAGGCTCACCTGCTTGGTGGGCTGGCCTGTCACATGGCTGTGGGGCTGGAGTTTGTAAGTCCCAGTGCTGTGGCAGGAGAGACCGTGACACCAGTGGAGGGTGCCAGCTTTTCAGTGACAAACGGTGGCTCAGGGTGTGAGAACCCTAACATAGGATGTTTGTGTAACATAAACACAGGATACTTAATGCTGGGAAAATGATTACTTTTGTTGTTCTTTTTTTTTTTTTTTGGTACCGGGGATTGAACTCAGGGGCACTCGACCACTGAGCCACATCCCCAGCCCTATCTTGTGTTTTATGTAGAGACAGGGTCTCACTGAGTTGCTTAGCGCCTCGCCATTGCTGAGGCTGGCTTTGAACTCACGATTCTCCTGCCTCAGCCTCCCAAAGTGCTGGGATTACAGGTGTGAGCCACTGCACCCGGCTTACTTTTGTTTTTTGATCTCTGTCTTTCTGTTCGGATCCAGGTGCAACGTTAGAGGAAATAAACGAGCACTGGGACTGGCTGGAGCAGAATCTCCTCCACACCTTGTCTGTCTTTGATAATAAAGATGACATTGCCAGCTTTGTCAAAGGAAAGGTGAAGGTAGGTCCCTTGATCCGAACCTTTCTTTCCATTTCGTGGAGAACTCTTCATGACGTTTTGAAATCTGCAGTGTACCCACAGTTTTCACCAGTCTGATTACACTTTTTGGCTCGATGCATAAAGCCAAATTAGTTTGATTTGTCCCGTCAGTCTTTGCAGTCCAGAAAAATACACCTGAAATCGAAAGGACTTCATTCTCAGGCCTAGTTCCTGTTATCCTTTACAGATGGAAAGGTCCTTTTTTCCCCTTGGGCAGGGGTTAGAGGAAAACCCATAAAGTTAAGATTTCTGTTCTTGTAGAGCAACGTGTTATTTTCTTCTTCAAGTTAGTTATTCCTGACTTTTTTGCACCTGTAACATTCATTACCATGTTGGACCTAGTGCTTCCTCCTGCTAATAGTGGATGTTTGTTCTTCAGATGTTAATTAAATGGAATTAAAGCCAATTAAGCTTGGAGAAGACAGGAGAGGAGTATTGGGGAGGTATTTGTTGCTACCTCCTGCCAGTTATATTCTTATATAACTGGTCTTGTTACAAGAACATGATGGGCAATTGGTGCTTTAAGATCCTGTTGGGCAGGGAGATGTTTCCTTGCTCTAAATTTAACTCTCATTACACACCTGAACACATAGCCTGCATTACACTTTTTTTTCCTTTGGGATAAAACATCACAAACTATTCCGCCTTTCCTCCCTTTTCTTATTCCCCCCTCCTCCTTCAGTCTCTTTCCTGCATTCAACTGATCCCCAAATGTGACATGAAATCAGCAAAATAATGCTGTATACATAAATGAATATGTCATAGTGAATTCCACCTTTTATGTATATCTATAAAGCACCAATTTAAAAAATAAATAAATAGAAGGAAGGCCAGTAAAGTAGGGAGCACTGGGGACTGAAACGGAGGACATTATATTCCATGCACGTGTGATTATGTCAATTAACCCCACTACTGTATATAATTGAAATGCACTAATGAAAACGTTTAAACAAATCCCAGACCATGGATTTTGTTTTCTTCAAAACAAACCTCAAGAGTTAGAGCTTTTAGTACAGGATGTCAAAGTGATTTTTTTTTTTATTTTAGAGGAACAAAAGAGAAGCACTCTTTTCCTTTTGGGGACTGGGGGATGTTTGCAAGATTAGAGAAAAGCAGAGGTGACCCCAGCCAGCCAGCGCTTTGCATCTAGGGCATGACCCCTGGCCTTTGGGGTCAGAGTGGGCCTGGGCCACAGTAGAAGACACGCACAGCCCTCATCCTGGCCTGGTGGACTGTGGTTCATGCCCTGTGTCAGATGGCACTGGGCATTAGTGATGCCCTTCTTGGTCTAATGTGGACTGTAGCGGTTTATTGATTTAGGTGTTGCCCTTCGTTGGGAGGAAGGAAATACATTTCTGCCACACTGGTTTCTGAAACACTTCTGTAGGAGAAGAAACATTTTCCTCTAACTTCCTAGGTTCCATAGCTGAGGCCCTAGAAATTCTACTGACAAATGACGGACTCACAAGAGGAAAACCACTTTACTTTAATGCATGCAGAATGTATACATGTGGCAGAAACTCAGCAAGGAGTAACTCAGAAGGGTGGTTAGAATTTGACCTTGCATAGCATCTTAAGGAAAGGCAGCAAATTGCCAGAGGAATGATGGAAAAAGGGTCCAGGAAAAAGGGCCCAGGCTTCTGTGGTGGCACAGGGAGGGGAAGGGAAACATATGGGGTGAAACTAATGGAAGGTCAGGGCTGTCTTTGTGAGGTTGTGTGACTTCCTTGTGGTGCTCTCTGGGCTGGTAAGATCTAGATCGAAGCTACCTTCCTGGGCAGAAGTGGAGACACCTGTGGAGGTGGAGATGCCCTCCTGATTTGGGGCAGATGGGGGAGGGCAGGGAGTCATTTTGATACCTACTTTTTGGTTCCTCAGTTATCTTCAGCTCAAAATCATCCTTATGCTAAAGTGGCATATTTGGGGGTGACAGTATTGATCCATGACACTTCAAAGCTAACGTGCCCTTAAAAAAAGAAAAACCTGAGGAGGCAGTGCTGGGGGCAGGCAGCCTGAGAGTACAACTTGGCATTTGCTCTCCCCTCTGCTCTGGGCAAGTCCAAAGGATCTGAGGTTGGAGGCTTTCCTACTCATATTCTGGACACTTGGCTGCTCCATAAATCTTGAAAAAATCCCTCTGCTTCAAGCTGTGCCTGTGACCAGACACTGCGGCCTGTGCAAGTTGGGAGGCTGTGCGGCCACCATCCTGGCTGTGCCTGGAGCCACTGGACCTGTTCTCAGCCATGCCTATTTGCTCTAGAGCCTAATAAATAATGAGGACGACAATCAATTTCACCAGCCCTCAGGTTCATTTTAAAAGTCATTTAAAATTACACTATTTTGATGTTAGTGCTCAGACTTTATTTCTAAAATAGCTTATACAGGGAGGATTTGGTAGCACCCCTGGAAAAGCAGCCTCATCCCGGGGAACATAGACTCTCATAAGACAGTCCTATAAAACAAAAATGAAAATGTTACTAAAAAGAAAAGGGCACAAATTGTCACCACAAATTGTCACCCATTAGAAACAGGCCACAGCTTAAGCCAGGCACGGTGGCGCAAGCCTGTAATCCTAGCACTTAGGGAGGCTGAGACAGAAGAATTGTGAGTTCAAAGCCAGCCTCAGCAAGGGCAAGGCGCTAAGCAACTCAGTGAGGTGCTGTCTCTGCATAAAACACCAAATAGGGCTGGGGATGTGGCTCAGTGGTCGAGTGCCCCTGAGTTCAATCTTTAGTACCAAAAAAAAAAAGAGGCTACAGCTTATATTCTAGACCCTTCTATCACCGTGGCAGATTATGAAGGCCCCTCCTTGTTGGTGGTTTTTGGCAAAACAATTTTAGTGTCAGATTCTTGGTGCTCTCTGCTGTCTCCCGCACACCCTAGTATTTTGGGAACACTTCCAGCCTCTGGGAGAACTGCAGGATGTATAGTGGCAGGGGAGGGCATTGGGCTTTGCAAAATCCTGCAGTTTGCTTTACACCGACCTTTTTGAACCTAATAAAGACATTTGTTAGTGTTTCAAAAAGACACTGATCTCCTATTTGGGTCGTTCTTCAGGGTTGAAGTGAGTTCACACACCAGAACCCGTCACGGGGTCCTCGTGTCTCGCGTTAGTCAGCTTTCCATCGTTGTAGCAATACCTGAGATAATCGACTTACGAAAGGTTCGTTTGGACTCACAGTTTTGGAGGTTCCAGTCCATGATTGGTTGGCCCAGTTGCTTTTGGGCCTGGACAGGACAGCACATCATGACAGGGGCTTATGGCAGAGCAAAGCTGTTCACCTCATGGTGAGCCAGGGAGCAGAGGGAGGAAGGGCCTGGAGTCCCACTGTCTCCTTTAAGGGCATCCTCCCCAGTCCCTCCGTGACCCAAGGACCTCCCACCAGACCCCACCTTGTGTGGTTCCACCACTTCCCAATGCACCATCCTGACAATGGATCCTTTAACACTTGGCCTTCAGGAGACTTTGAAGATCCAAACTGTAGCATTGGTGTAGGGAGGATTTGGAAAATAATTAGATAATTGAAATTCTCAAAGTCTTAGACGTCAACTGCTTCAGCCAAAGCGTCATGGTTAGTAAGTGGCCTAGTGAGAGACTTTTGTCCTTGGGTTTTGCAACCTTGTGACAGTTAACAGATCCCTGCTGCTTTTTTTTCCTGGCCGTGGCTGTTTCTGGGTAGTGGACAGGGGTGGGTGTCGAGGAATTGGCACAGATTCCTCAAGTGCCTGGGTGCATCTGCCCTTCCTGCTTCCTGTCCCTTCCCCTCTCTTTCTTCCCTTTGCCCAGCTCCCTGGATAAAGGCCCCCATCTTTCTGTGCCTCAGGCTCTGATCGCTGAGGAGACCAGCAGCAGGCTTGCCGAGCAGGAGGAGGAGCCTGAGAAGTTCCGGGAAGCCCTGGTGAAGTTCGAGGCCAGGTTCAACTTCCCCGAGGCAGAGAAGCTGGTCACCTACTATTCTTGCTGCTGCTGGAAGGGCCGGGTGCCCCGCCAAGGCTGGCTGTACCTCAGCATCAACCACCTCTGCTTCTACTCCTTCTTCCTGGGCAAGGAACGTAAGTGAGGCCCCTGCCAGCATCTGCAGCTATTTGGTCCTTCAAGATAAAGTTGGCCCTGGGGATGCTTGGCCTGGCTCCCAAGAGAAGCCATTCAAGGTTATGTTTACAGTAAAAGTGGATGTTTAAGTGGATGGTTGAGATGATAGCAGGTGATACTGGATTAATTTCCAAATGACTTGTGCAGATAATTAAGTGTAATTATACGTGCTAAAACTAGGGAGCTTGATTTTTTTTTTGATAGGTCATTTTTCTGCTGCCGTTGGAAGCATATCTGTGCGGCTCTCTTTAAATAGCTACTGAAGGGCTTTTAGTACCATAGATCACATTGAATATAAAGTACTGTATCTGATGGCTGAGTATTTCTAAGAGTAGAGTGCATTCCCACTTCTTGATACAGAAGGACATCTTTTAAAATAGCCCCGAACATCGTGACTGTTGGATATGCAGTTGCTTTTAGAACAGAATTCTTTACCTGGGTCCACTTGAGATCCAGAAAGAATGGATTGACATCTCACCCGTTTAGCTAACAATGGGCACTGTCCTAGGTGATGGCGTTCCCACAGGGAAAAGCAAGGCCACACGTCAGTTGTGTAGTCAAGGTTTAAAGAGCCATTGCCATAGAAACTGCTTGGAGAACCAGCTCTTTCCAGTGCCTGTGTGGGTGGTACGGATGCTGCACACAGATGTATGGTTTCTCTTCATTTATTCTACAAAGTGGGGCACTGGGAGGCCTCCTCTGGATTGTCTGCTATGGCCAGCTGCCTGCACATGCTGTTTCCTCTTTGTCTCACCAGCCTCGGTTCTGATGCTTCAAGCCCCCTTTCCTGACCTTGCTTACAATGGGCTCTAGACTAACCTTGGCCATCCTTATTTTCCTTCTTTCTGAAATGCCTGTTTGGAAACTCCTGTTCGTCCTTCGAAACTCAGTTCAGATTGGTCACCCTGGGCCCCATAGAATTTCCACTGGCTGGTTTCCATCAAGTTGGTGGTTGCTTATTTGTTTGTAGGTTGGTTTTTCCTGTTTGATCTTCTTAAATGCAGGGCTCTTGACAAAGCAGTCACTTAATGAACTGAAGTTGACAGTGTAGATGGAGTGAGTGTGTGTATAAGACTAGAAATGGCTAGAAAAACACATGTCATGCCTGATGTAGCAACGAGGCCATTTAAACCTCTAAAAGCATCGAAAATGGTATTGCTAAAGAAATACAAATGTTAGAAATATGATATTCATTCCCCACTTTGACTTGAAAAGGAAATGGATTATTTTTGGACACTAATGATTGTCACTAAACTTAATTGTGTTAGGATGATGATATTTGGGAAAAAATTAATGATTTCTAATATTCAACTTAAGTTATATCTCTTTGATGAATCAGCTATCAGATACAAGACTTACTCTTCTCCCCCTTTGCTCTGCTTTAGCCTGCTACCTATCACTGTATCAGAAACAATTCTGGGAGTATAATGTTTGTTTTAAAAGGTATTACCTGGGGGCTGGGGTTGTGGCTCAGTGGTGGAGCACTTGCCTCGCATGGATGAGGCACTGGGTTTGATCCTCAGCACTACATTAAAAAATAAATAAAAAATAAAAGTATTTTGTCCATCTACAACTAAAAATATTTTTTAAATGTATTACCTATGCTATATTACTTTATTATTATCTGTAGTACTAAGGATTGAGACCCTTTTTTAAAAATCTTTTTTTTTTTTGAGGCAGGGCCTTGCTAAGTTGCCTCAAACTTGAGATCCTCTTGCTACCTGAGTCACTGGGATTATAGGCATTTGCCATAGCACCCAGCTATTTTTCTGGCAGTGCTGGGAATCAAACCCAGGGCTTCACACGTGCTAGGCAAACGCTCTACTACTGAGCTATATGGCAGCACCTACTTTCTTTTTCTTAAGAGACAAAGTCTTTCTTTGTTGCCCAAACTCTTTGGCTGGCCTCAAACTCCTGAGCTCAAGCCACCCACCTGCCTCAGGCTCTCAGGTAGCTGGGAGATACACACACTGTGTCTGACTGTACTGTATTACTTTAGGATTTCATAAAAACTGCTTGCACTGCCTTCTAAGCATAACAGAAGTCATCTGACACAGACTAAATGTTCAGCCCATTTCTGTAAAGAGACCATGAATAATCTTTTTTCACGCTCCTTTTTCCTATACCTTGATCTACTAATGCTGTCTTTGATACTAGAGTTGCTTAAAAATGCTTTTGAATGACTGTTTAAATATTCTTGAGAAGATGCATTCCAAAACAATGTTCCTTGAAAGTATGCAGTAGCCAGCAACCTGGGAGATGTCACTTAAATCTTTAAGAAAACCATTTGGAACATGAATTGGGTTTTCCCCAGCAGCTGTGAGGCAGTTCTGTACTGCTGTCCCCTGTGCTGGCTCTGAAAACATTTGCATTTTAGCTTCAATTGAAAAAATAAACTTTGGATTGTGATTTGCTGATGCATTCAAGTTTGGCTCAGACTTTATGGTGGAATCTGAATTTGCATCTTTTTGCTTTCAGTTAAACTTGTAATCCCTTGGGTTGATATCCAAAAATTGGAAAGGACATCCAATGTCTTTCTGACGGACACCATCCGGATCACCACACAGAATAAGGAGCGCGACTTCTCCATGTTTCTGAACCTGGATGAGGTCTTTAAGATCATGGAACAGCTGGCAGATGTGACACTCCGGAGGCTGCTGGATAATGAGGTCTTTGACCTGGACCCCGATCTGCAGGAGCCAAGCCAGATCACCAAGAGGTACAGCTTCAAGCTGGGCGCAGTGGCGCACGCCTATAATCCCAGCACTTTGGGAGGCTGAGACAGGAGAATTGCAAGTTCCAAGCCAGCCTCAGGAAAGGCGAGACCCTAAGTAACTCAGTGAGACCCTGTCTCTACATAAAACACAAAATAGGGCTGGGGATGTGGCTCAGTGGTCAAGTACCCCTGAGTTCAAATCCCTGGTACCAAAAAAAAAAAAAAAAAAAAAAAAAAGAGGTACAGCTTCAGTCCCATGGTGCCCCTCAGCTGCTTGGTCTTTTCGTGTGCCTGGGTTAGCCCAGGTCATGAGGTCTTTACTATGTCCCCAGGGCACTGGTTCCAGGGCCTCTGTGGATACCAAATTCCACGTATGCTCAAGTTTCTTTTATAAAGTGGCACATTATTTGCATAGAAACTTTTTTTGGTGGTGCTGGGGATTGAACCCAGGTCCTTATGCATGCTAGGCAAGGGCTGGACCTCTGAGCTACACCATAACCTTCATCTTCTCCTATTAAATTACTTTATACAAAAAAGTTTTCAGGGCAGCTGAAATTATTTTAATACCTTTGTCATCAATAGAGTAAGTCAATATTCTCTATAATTTGACCCACGTAGAGACCAGTCATAGAGACTCGTAGGGTAGTTGTTTGCAATGTCATTTTAAGGAATTCAGCTTTATCATCTGAAGTTCAAAACACGGCATTGGAGCTGGACTTGGATTTCAGGTTTGCGGATATTAACTGGGTAACTAAGCGCAGCTCTGATATCAAGATGAACTGTTAGGAAAAACCTTAGGGAAATGAGCAACCATACAGCACTATCCTGGCTAAAAGTTTTTGATACAATTACAGAATCACAGCTGCTCCAATACTGCTCGTCATTAGAATCTTTTTTTTTTTTTAGTGTAAAATACACATAACATAAACATTTTCAGGTGTGCAGTTCAGTGGCATTCAGTACATTCACACGGACACATGACCGTGCCCACTGCCCATTCCAGAACTCTCCTTACTTGGTAAAACTAAAACTCTACCTACTAGACACTAACTCCCTGTTCATCCTCTCCAGCCCCTGAAGGCAACCATTCTACCCTCTCTGTGAAATTGACTGGCTCCCTCACACAAGTAGACAGCACTCAACTTTTTGCCTTGGGCTTATTTCACTTAATATAATGTCCTGTAAGGTTCATCTCCATCATGTGTCAGAATTTCCTTCCTTTTCAGGGCTGAATAATAATCCATTGCATGTATATACCACATTGTGTTTATGTACTCATCTGTCCCTGCACATTTAAGCTGCTTTTGCCTCCTGGCTATTGTAATGCTGTAGTGAACACGGGCACACTAATTTCTCTGACACCTGCTTTAGATTCTTTTTCACCCAGAAGTGGAATTGCCAGGTCATGTAATTCTATTTTAAATTTTTTAAAGAACCATTAGTCATTTACTTTAAAAAATGTTTTATCTGTTTTAACATTCCTGCCTTTTTTTTTTTTTTTCCAATTGCCGTTTCTGGAAAATATCCAAGGAGATGACTAAAATGTAACTAGCATGCCTTTGCTTGTGAGGCCGTTTAGTCCTACAGCATCTGAAAGTTGTGGCAGGGCCATCAGCAGCATCTCATAAGTTTTCTGAGCTGCATTCACAGGCTAGATGACAGAATGATGGGTTCAGCATCCCTAATCTGAAAATTTTGAAATGCTCTGGAATTCAATTTTGGAGCCTTTTTTATGTTTGTTTTTGAATTAGGGATGCTCAACAGGTAAAGTCTACATAAATCTTGTAAAATCTAAAAATCTCTGAAAATGGAAACACCTGTAGCCCCAAGCATTTTGAATCAGGGCAACTGAATCTGCAGTAAGTTCATTCAGAGCTCTGAGGTCTAGTGTTCAGTGTTCACACAAAGAATTGCTTAACAAACAGAAGATTTCTTATTCCTTAAACACATGCACTTTCTTCAGAACGTCGGAGGGTGGTGGTGCGTCTTTCTAATTTGTGGTCCATGAATGCCAGTGTGTGCAGAAAGACTTCAGATCCCTTCCAGCTGTGCACATTTATTTCAAACTGATCATGTGTTGCCACAAATAAGGCAAAAAAAAAAAAAAAAAAGAAAAGAAAAGAAAAAAGAAATTAAATGTTCTTGGTGGGTTTTTTCTTTTTGTTTTTTCAAAATTGGTAGAATTCCAATGAATTTGGGGTCCATGGTTTGGGGTCACCTCTGATAATGTGACAATTCTTTTGGAAGATGGAGTGGTGCTTGGCACTTCCTCAGGAAAGAGGCTCATATACCCTCTTGGCTCCAGGACCCCCAATATGGTCTCCATCTGAGGGGCACTTGTTTAAAAAAAAATACTCAGTGTGGTGGGAGCCATGCTGTGCCCTGTTTTTCCATGTGTCACTGAGATAGTTGGTATCCAAGTCCTTTTACTTCAGCGGACAAAGATCTGTTAAAAATGAAAAGGCCACAGTTAGCAGCCTGAGGAAACAGGTGTGGGGTGTGTGCATAATTAGAGGCTGGTACACACCGCCAGGTAAAGCTCTGATCCTTTCCCCTGCGTCGTCTCAGGCGTGGGAGTCCAGCTAATAGGCCCGTGTGTGCTGGTGGCCCCGTAGGCAGCAGGATTCAGGTGATGTCCTGGCGAGCTCTACATCAGATGTGACATTTTTGGTTTGGGATGAAGTGAGGAAAAAAAGGAGGATCTGTAGCACCTCACTCCCTTCTGGTAAATTAGCATTTTGGAAGAAAAGTATATCCGTGCTGGCCGTCTTCATAATGGTTGCAGAATTCAGGGGAATTCTACAAGGCTGCCCTGCCCTCCCCCGCTTTCTACTCTGGGCTCTGTTAGAAGAGAGAAGAAGACAAAAAAGTTCTTGGAGTAGCCGGTGGTTGGGTTTCCCATACCGGTGGGGACCCAGGGCTGACTCCTGACGGGGAGTGGAATTCAGGTCCACGGCTGTCCACTCTCTGGTCAGTGACTTCCTCCCAGAGCAGAGCCCCGTGCTACCTGCCCATCTCATGCTGGCTGTCCTCTGCAGCCTCTGGCACAGAGACGCTGATATGAACAGGTAATGACTCCATCCATGTGGGACCTGCCAGAGGGCCCAGGTTTTCAAGTTGAGGAAAA
The DNA here is from genome assembly GCA_004024805.1 of Geosciurus inauris. NCBI lineage: Eukaryota > Metazoa > Chordata > Mammalia > Rodentia > Sciuridae > Geosciurus > Geosciurus inauris. Next base: position 116,313 of record PVHX01002480.1, read on the forward strand.
CAATCTCTTCGTGCTTAGGGCACAATAGACGTGCTGGAATGCCCCTCAGGCCCTCTGTGGTTGGTCCCTTTTCACTTCCTGTCCCACAGCTTTTGAATGGTGCTCTTGGGGTCATGGACTAGATAAAGCAGCATCTAATGTCTCATCAGTCACCATTGTCCCTTGGTCACTCCAGTGGGACTTATGGACCAGGACTGAGCAGGGTGCATACCTGCAGGACATTGGGAGCATGAGCTAGTGTGTTGATGGGACAAGAGAGGACTGCAGGCTCCGGGCTCGTCCAGCCCAGCTCACATGGTGCAGAGTGGATCTGGACCCCGGGTTCTCAGGTTGTCATCCCAGAGCGCAGGGGGCAGAGTGACTAAGGGGAGGGGTTGGGGAATGAGTGGATTGATCCTGGTGTTTCCAAACAAAACATCCTGGAGCTGGAAATGGTGGGATGAGATAAGATGTCCAGCTATCTTTGGGGAGGAGGTGGTTGGAGAGGTGATGGTCTTCTCTGAATCTGATTTAATCCTTTAAGACTGGCTGGAAATGCTGGAGAGAACTCAAAGCCGTGTCGTGAGTGGAAACTGTTTCCCACAGTAGAAACTTTTTTTGACAGTGTGTAAGGTGAGCAGTGGCCACCAGGGGTGGCTGTCCTCAGCAGTGCACCCTCATCCCTGGCCGTCCGTCAGGTTTTGCACCCCACTTTAGGCCTTCCCCACCCCTACCCACCCCCTTGCCCGCTGTTCTCCTGGGCCCCCTGCTAGGCATGCTCTCTTCCATCTGGCTGTTTTAAGTGTGAGCAGTGAGACATCTCTAGGGCTCCACAGCCCTGGCAGCCCCCACCTCTCAAGGGAAGGCCACATCTCACCCACCACAGCGCTGGGAGTCTGCTTAGGTGGTCATCTCTGGGGCAGGATGGCTGGAAGAGTATGAAGATAGGAGCCTTTTCTCCAGAGCGTGAAGGGTGTACAGATTCTGTGTAGTCAGCATCATGTCACTGTCGCCAAAATGCCTACCAAGAACAGCTCAGAGGAGGGAAAGTTTATTTGGGGCTCATGTTTCCAGAAGTCTCAGTGCATAGATGGCCAAGTCCTTTACTCTGGGCCCAGGGTGAGGCAGCATGTGATGGAGGAAGGCTGTGGTAGAGAAGGACTGCTCCATTTTTAGCCCCTGGGAAGCAGAGGAAGAGAGAAGGTGAGAAGGGGCCATAGGTAAGATGCACCCTTCCAGGGCAGCCCACAGTGACCCACCTCTTCCAGCCATGCCCTGCCTGCCCACACTTACCACCCAATTAGTCCATTCAAACTAGGATGGACTGCATAGGTTACAGCTCTCAATCTAATCATTTCACCTCTGAATATTCCTGCATTAACAGGAGATTTGGGGGGGACACCTCATATCCAAACCATAACAGATGCCCTATGTTGTCGAAGATTTCAGTCCCTTCAAGGATGTGTATAGGATTTCCAAAGGAATTGAGGGGGCTCTGGGTGCCCTCTGAGCCCACTTGCACATGGCCGCCCGTTGTCTGAGGGGAGTTGAGCCTTGTGTCCCATCTTGCAAGTGGTCCTGGGCTCTTCTCCCATGTGTTGTACAGATTGGCACATCAGAACATCATCCTGCCATTTCCTTAGGGTTCTTGGAGGGTCACAGGAAGGATATTTCAAGCCACACAGATTTGAAAAATGAGACATTTTATGTGCCGACTAGGACTTTGAGGAACACCACATGTAGTTGGGTTTTTTGGTCTTGTTTCTAGATTGCTTATCCTTGGCATTTCCCAGGGTTTAAGTGTACAGTGCATGTGTTTGGGGTGGGCACATAACTAACAGCCACTGGAGGAAAGCGCTGTGTGCCCTGTAAGAGGCAGGCTGACCTCAGAGGACCTTTGGTCCTCCCTTATTCCAGAGGAGCAGGGGTGGTGGCTCAGCTGTCTCATCTAGCATGCAAATGGGAAATACTTAAATGCTGATCTAACAGGGGAGGTGACCTGCCACAGGGTGCAGCACAGCTTGAGCTCTGGGAAATATTTGGCCCCTAAGCAGCCTTGTGCAGACACATAGCAGGCTCAGGTATGTGCACAGAGCCAACAGATGGCAGTGAGTTGGCATGTAAGACCTGGATGGAGTTCTTCCTAAAAGCATTCTTAAGGTTGATGGGAGTAGAGAGAAGGAAACCTGTTTTCCATTCATCTTTACCTACACTAGGAAAGACAAATTGTCTGGATTTGTAGAGAAATGAATTATCTACCTCTAAGTTTCTTGGGTCTGAGGTCTTAGACATCAAACCTGGGGTTTTGAAAGGTATTCACGTAGTCTAGAACTTCCTGCATGCTTGGCATGTGAGATGACATGTATTAGTTTCAGCTTCAACAAACTTGAAGTTTGTTTCTTCACATTCTGATAAGCACTTTTTTTTTTGGTACTGGGGATTAAAGTCAGGAGCACTCAGCCACTGAGCCACCTCCCCAGCCCTATTTTGTATTTTATTTAGAGGCAGGGTCTCACTGAGTTGCATAGCACCTCGATTGTGAACTTGAGATCCTCCTGCCTCAGCCGCTGGGGATCACAGTCATGTGCCACCAGTGCTGTGCCTGATCAGTACATTTATCTCCTCGTTACAGGCTCATCCAATGATGTGTACTAAGATAGGGTGGTGGTGGCACCTTCTATTGCTGGTTTCAGTTGAAGCTTTCCTGGTGTGACTGCTTTAGCCTATGCACACAGCAGAACTGCCGGCATTGGGCTTCTGGGCTGGTCTCTCCTACTAGGGTGCTTTTGCAGTGGTTCACAGACCTGTCAGCTCTTGCCTTCTCAGTGTTAGGGCATGACCTTATCTATGGAGGAGAAGCAGAGACATTAGGTATGGGAAGGTCTAAGAGGCAAGTTGTGGCTAGCGGGCTTGGTTTTTAATGTCATTCAGAAAAAGGAATTGATATATTTAGCATCAGAACTACCGCCTGCCTGGAAACTTAAACTTGGCCTGTGAGATGACATGTATTAGTTTCAGCTTCAACAAACTGGTGGTCTCACTCTGGTCTTCATGAAGAGCTGCTTTCTCACCAGGTCACTGTTGAATTTCAGTTGTGCTAGAAATTTAAATATGTGTAGCTCACATGCTTAATCAGTGAAATTAGACTGCTTTCTAGTAGAGAGGGAAAGAACACAGGTCTTGAAGTCCTTCTGCTGCTGTCTTCTTTGTAATTTGAGGTTTCTGGTCTCTGGTTATCGAATGTGCCCAGAGAGAGGGTGGACACTGGGTGTTAGCATGCCCAGCTGCTCTGAGGCCACAGAGACCTCACACCTCATTTCTTTAAGGTAAAAAGAATCCAAATCTTCTGTCTGGCTTTTTGCAGGGCACAGAGTGGGACTGGCACCTGTGGCTCCCTGCTCTGCCCCGGCACACGGCAACCTCCTGTCCCTTCTCTAACTCAGAATCCGCGGGTCGGCCTCTCCCCGGCCTCTGGTTTCCACCATTCTACTCTGACCTGCTCTGAGGGCAACCTTTTTAGATTTAAATGTGAATGTGTTAGACACAGTCGGCTCTTGGGGACCTTGGGGTCATCCTGAGGGACCTCGCCTTCCGTACTTGCAGTGTGAACTTCTGCAGTGCACGTGGCTTCCCCATGGTCCTCTGGAGAAAACGCAGGCTCCTTTTTGATATTCATATATGAACAGTTAACCCTTTCAGAGGGTACCATTCAGGGTTTTTACAGTATCCACAGGACCACCGGGTCATCACCACAGTAATGCAACATTGTATTATCCCCCAAAGAAGCCTCACAGTCATGAGCAGACGCTCCTCATTTTCGTCTCTGTCAGCCTCCTATGGAGATATAAATGGAATCCGGCAACGTGTGGTCTTTTGTGTGTGAGTGTGTGGGCGGGGGTGCTGGGGATTGAACTCAGGGCTGTGCACATGCGAGGCAAGCACTGTACCAGCTGAGCTATATCCCCAGCCCAACATGTGGTCTTTCTGTGTCTGGCTGCTTTCACTCAACCTAAGGTTTCCGAGCTCCATCCGTTCATTCATTCTTATAATGGCTGAGTTCTATCCACCCTGTTTTAGGGGATGAGCTACATTTTGCTTATCCATTCATGAACTGGTGGACATTTGGGTCTTTCCACCTTCTGGCTGTGGATAATGCTGCGTTGCATATCTGTGTGCAAGCTCATGGATGTAAGTTCTCAGTTCTGTTGGGTGTATTACCTAGGAGGGGAATTTCTGGGTAAACAGAGCGTCCGTTGTTAACCTTTTAGGGGTTCTGGCTGTCTGCCAGTGTGAGTGCATCATTTCACCTTCCTACCAGCAGCATGTGAGGGCTCTAGCTTCCCCACGTCCTCACCAACCCTTGTCACACGTGTCATCTGACTTTTCCACACTACGATTCTTCTGCCATCTTTGCAGTACTTCTCAAAATTACTCAAACCCAGAAGGAATGCTCATTTTAGTTTAAGAGTTCATTCAATTCTTTCTGGTGGGGACAGCGTGCCCTCCTCCTAGCACTTGCTCGGGAGGTTGACTCTGCATCTGGAAGGACTGTGGGGCAGACAGGCTCTGGAGGAGCATGATTTTTTTTTTCCTTTTCTTTTAGTCACTAAACTATTAGGCTGTGCCAGCGAGCTCAAGCATGTTTTCCTTTTCAGTCTTGTGTCTGTTTACCTTTCTGCCTCTTCTTGATCTCTTCCCGCCTGTCACCAGAGACCTTGAAGCCAGAGCCCAGAATGAGTTCTTCCGAGCCTTCTTCAGGCTGCCAAGAAAGGAGAAGCTGCACGCTGTGGTGGACTGCTCCCTCTGGACGCCCTTCAGTCGCTGCCACACTGTGGGACGGATGTTTACCTCTGACAGCTACATCTGCTTTGCCAGCAGAGAAGATGGCTGTTGCAACGTCGTCCTTCCGCTCAGAGAGGTAGACCCTGCCTCTCACCTCTGCCTGACCTACCAGGCACCCTCTGAAGCGGCCTTTTGTCATTTGAACCCATGTCGTTGAGTCCATTTTCTGTTGCTAAACCAAAAACAAAATGCCTGATGCTGGGTACACTTATGAACCAAAAAAAAAAAAAAAAGGCTGATGTAGCTCTCAGTCCTGAGGCTCAAGAACATGGTGCTGAGCCGGGTGCGGTGGTGCATGCCTGTCATCCCAGCATTAGGGAGGCTGAGACAGGAGGATCGCGAGTTCAAAGCCAGCCTCAGCAATGGCGAGGTGCTCAGCAACTCAGTGAGACCCTGTCTCTGCATAAAACACAAAATAGGGCTGGGGATGTGGCTCAGTGGTCGAGTGCCCCTGAGTTCAATCTCCGGTACCAAAAAAAAAAAAAACAAAACCAAAATATGGTGCTGGGTCAGCTCCAGTGAGGACCTCGTGATGGATAGTTTCCCGGTGGCAGGAGCATAAGTGGGAGGGGCTATTCATCCAGTGACCCAGCCACCCCCTACTAGGTGTCACCTCTGAAAGTTTCCACCACCTTTTACTACTGCCCCACTGGGGACTAAGCTTTCAACACAAGAACTGTTGGGGGACACACTCAAACCATATCACAACCAGAGTCACTTGGGCTGTGAGATGGGGCACATGGAGTGAGGGACATTTATACCGTTTTGCCTTCTAAATGTGGGCATCTAGATGACCAGTCTATAGGAGGGAAGCCAGACCTGAATTACACCCTTATCCATCTGGACATTGGTTTTTCTGCTGTTGCTATGGCATCCTGAAAGTTGCCTAGAAGTGATGGGTAAGAGCAGCCTACTTTAACCTCCACGTTATTGATAAATCTATTATTAAAAAGTACATACCTAGCAATTAAAGCTTTTCCAACAGCTTTTAGGAAGGGATCCTCCCCTTTTGTTACCAAAAAAAGAAAAAGAAAAGGGCAAACTATAAAAAGCTTCACCTTTTGAAAATACGTGACAAATTGTTTGGCTTTTGTCTTCTCCTGGAATTTAGTTCAAAATTTAAAAATGCTTCCTTTTATGAGGATCAAGTCCCTCCTATAGGTTTGTGATTCTCTTGTTGGAAATGGGAGAGTGGGCGACCTGAGTTTACTTCTAAATCCAAGCAGCTCAGTTCTTGGTTTCAGGCATCTCTGCTGAAATGGTACCACAGCTCTCTTACACATCAAGACCTCTGGGGTCTTGCTTCTTGTAGCATAGGTCCTGAGCCTGATTCTTTACAAAACTTTTTTTTCCTTCATATGATTTCCCACCTGCATGCTATTATTCTGCAGTAGATATCTTCATTTTGCACATATTATCAGTGGAGCAAGAAATCCACAAGATGACTCACATACTAAAAAAAAAAATTTTTGGTAACATGCACAGCGTAAAATTTACCTTCTAACCATTTTGTAAGTGGAATCATACAGCTTTGTCATTGTGTGACTTGTGTATTCCATTACCTAATGTCCTTAATATTCATCCACCTTGTAGCATATGTTAGAATTCCCTTCCTTTTGAAGGCTGTATAATAGTCCACAGTAGCCCACACCACGATTTTCTTTTCCATTCATCTGCCTACGGAGCCTTGGGCTACTTCCACCTCTTGGTGATTGTGAGTGATGCTTCCTTGCACATTTGTAAGCCTTTGCACCAGGTCCTTACTGCCGTTATTCTATCTTAGGATCATTTCTGAGCATATACGTGGAGGCCCGCCTACCTTCCTTTTTTGCAGTACTTCCTGTGTCATTACAATTTTTTTCCTTAGTGCATTGCAGTTACACATGGCAGTGGGGTCTGTTGTTGCATATTCGTACATGCACAGAATGCAGTTTGGTCGGTTTTTGCACCAGGTAGTGAGCATCGAGAAGATGGAGGACACCAGTCTGCTGCCTAACCCCATCATCGTGAGCATCAGGAGCAAGATGGCCTTCCAGTTCATCGAGCTCAAGGATAGAGAGCACTTGGTGGAGGGTCTGCTTGAGAGACTGAAGCAGGTCCACGCCAGCCACCCTGTGCACTATGACACCTCAGACGGTGACGAGGACATGGTAGGAGCATGCAGCAGGGTGGCTTTCCCTCACGTGACAGTCCCTCTCATACCTCTGGGGTAGTGGGCTCCAGAGGGCATGTGTAGAAAGGTGACCCATTTGGGTGTGAGGGAAAAATGTGTTGGAGATGATTGGGCCTCCAGTAGTCGGGGGCATCAGTCTGGTGTCACTTCTGATGTGCTGGGCGTCAGGACAGAGGGCCTGCTGGGAGGTTACCCCACCTTCCCCACAGGCTGGGGGTGCTGCCACACCCCAGGGTTGCAGGGGTTGATGCTCTTTGCAACAGATGTAACCTGCTGAGAGAGATGCTCCGTCATCCTTAGGGTTGGATGCCTGCAGAAATGGACCTGGGTCTGCCAGGGCCTCATCTTCTAGAACTTTCTTGGAAATATATTTTTAAAAACACATTTTTAATTAATATCTAATGAAGGTGTAGATTTTCCTCTCACTGTCTTTTTTTTTTCTGGCCGGACAGACATCACCTGTGTTTTACTCAACAACAAGTATGTGCAGTGACCACAAGTTTGGGAATCTTGAAATGGTGTCCTCTCACAGCAGCGAGGAGCGGGAAGACAAGAGCTCGTCGCTGCACCCTGGGCCACTGACCGCCGCTTTCCAGCAGTCGGGCAGTCAGATCCCCGACTCCCGTCTGGTGGGTGAGGCCGCTCTTGCCCCGCTGTGCCATGGGCACTGGTGGCTGGGCAGTGACCACAGTGGGTGCGACACCTTGAACACCAGCTCCTGAGGAGCAGGGTAGAGAGGTGGCCGGTGACCTTGAGCAGCACATGCTCCTCCTCCCTCTTTTCCTCATGGACACAAGATGCAAGGGTCCCCTCGAGGGCTCAGACAGCAGCGGGGAGCCGGCTGTCCCTGTGTCCTTTAGTGGCGCTTGGGTGATCCTTGCTGTGTGGCTTGGGCAGCCGTAGAGCTGGCTCTGTGGGTTTCCGGGTAGCCAACAGCATCTGTCAACATCTCATGACCCGATTCCATGTTTGTCTTCTGGGACAAAGGGTGGCCTGTGCTCTGATTTTATGAACTAAAATTAATTTTGCTACATTTATAGATTTTTCTTTATATGGAAAATTTGAAGCAAATAGATACAAATTTGGTAAATAGACTAGAAGTAGCACTTAAGGGACTAGAGCACTGGCCATGTCACCACCATGGGGACCAGGCATGGCTGCAGATGTTCTTACCTGAGCTGCTTCTTGGTCACTGAGGCTCCTATAATGAATCATTTTTCTTATTTATCCAAACTGAACCTTTTCTTTGGGTTTATACATATATGTATATAGCAATACATAAATCATTTCCTAAATATATAAATAATTTCCTAAGTGCAGGAAAGTATTGGGCTTCTGCATATCCTTCTCCCATTCCGGGAGAATACAGATTATGAAAAGCACTTGTAAATATCTTATTTAAAAGCCCTGGGCTGGGGTTTGTGGCTAGTGGTAGAGTGTGTGCCTAGCATGTGGGAGGTACTGGGTTCAAGACTCGGCACCGCATATGAATGAATGAAGAAAATAAAGGTATATCCACAACTAAAAATACTTTCAAATAAATAAATAAAAGCCCTAACCATTCCTGCCATCTGGGGATAATCTCAGAGTGTCTTCAGTCATCTAGAGAAATAGTGTCTTTCTTGTTTCTGATAATGAGAACAGTATTTTCAGGTTTCCATTTTCCTTCTCGCTGTCAGGGAGCTTAGGGCAAAGTATGATGCCTCTTGCTCCCCCCAGTCCTGAGCTGGCCTATATTGGAGCAGTTGTCTTCATATCAAGACCCTAAGGTTCCCGAATGTCCCCCATTCCAACCCCACCCTCCTGTCTGATCTGGGCTACTTTAATATTTGGGAGGGTATATTTTATTTTATATTTATATATTTATTTATTTGGTATGAGGGATTGAACTCAGGGGCACTTGACCACTGAGCCACCTCCCCAGCCCTATTTTGTGTTTTATGTAGAGACAGGGTCTCACTGAGTTGCTTAGTGCCTTGCTGTTGCTGAGGCTGGCTTTGCACTCATGATCCTCCTGCCTCAGCCTCCCGAGCCACTGGGATGACAGGTGTGTACCACTGCATCCAGCTATTTTTATTATCAACCTTGCCAAGGAAATTATATTGTATTTATGTAAATGCTTCCACTGGGCTCTGAACTCCCGGAGGGCTGGTACTGGGTTGTTCCTCTTGGCCTCCTCTGCATAGAAGTTCAAATACATTTTCATGAATGCAGGTATAGCTTCCTGTCACCCTACGTCCCCAGTAAGTAGAGTTACTGTTTTCTCCACAAATGGTGCATGGGCTTCTTTGTACATTGATAAATGTCTCCATCTCCAGTCCAGGGAACAGATAAAAATAAGCCTGTGGAATGACCACTTTGTGGAGTATGGCAGGACTGTGTGTATGTTCCGCACAGAGAAGATCCGGAAGCTGGTGGCCATGGGGATCCCTGAATCCTTACGTGGAAAGCTGTGGCTCCTATTTTCAGGTAAGCTTTTGGTGTCTTGAGGTCAAGTGTTGGTTTTAAAGTGGACACAGGAGCCCCTTGTGTGAGCAGTGTGGGCATGTGTGGTGTCGCCCATCCTGGTCATTTCTCAGTTCTAGCCATGCACTCTGGGACCCTTCTCGGGTCAGCTGTGGGACCTGGGTCAAGCCCTGAGTCCTCTGGGCCACAGTGCCCCCTCCACACACGCAAGGCCTGGGCCAAGCCATCTCCTGGCCTTCCAGTGTGACTTGCAGGTCTGTCCTTAGTGCTGAGAATTCTGCTAAGGACACCTGGAAGTGAAGTTGCTTTAGAGGACATGAGCTCTTGAAATGGGCTAATAAGAGAATCTTCAGATATTGTCAACTGGCCGTGGTGTAGAAATGAAGCCCTCTGCATCGTTTCTTTCTGTCCTTCCTGTGTCGAAATGTGTGGCATCCACAAGAGGCAGGTGTCCCCTCTCCCATTTCCTCCTCCTCCACCACTTGACGCATTTGGGATGGGCTCCTCTGGCCTGAGACCCCTGGTCCTTCCTCTGCTGCTGCTGGGCAGCATCTGGGAGTCTATGAGGACATTTATTGGTGGATGGGCTGAGACAGGACCAGACTTCTCCAGGGACTTACTGGGCAGGCGTTCACCTGCATCACTGTGAGCAGGTCCATCGGACTAGACAAAGCAGCTGGTACCCAAGGGCAGGAAGGGAAGGGCCTGCCATCCAGTGGGGTCTGCTGCTCCCTTCAGGGTGCAGTGAGGGCCCCTCCCGAGATGACCGAGCTGGGCCCAGGGACCTGCACCGTCCTCATTTGTTCCTCCTGTGCTGGAACCTTCCCTGGCGTCAGCCGGCATCCCTACCCTGGTCTCTCTCTCCTTTCTTCCCTGTCTCCCTCCACGTTCCTGGTTCCTCCCTTTTCCTGCCCAAGATGCCCAGACAAATTTTGTGTTTTCTGGCACATTCCACGGTTCTGGATTGTCGGGTATTCATCAGTATCTCTGGCCCCATTCGTTTGCCCACGCACATTGTTACCTCAACCTCTCATGCCTCCCAGCTGGTTTCTGCAGCTGCCTACCACGGATATGCCATTGAAACCTTCCCTGTTTAAAATGAAATCTTCAATTTCATATAAGTTCTGAACAGTGTATTTACTGTAGAGTGAATAGCCAGGTGCAATGCACACCTATAATCCCAGGACGGATTATAGGGATTATTACTTAGGAGGCTGAGGCATGAGGATCACAAATTGGAGGTCAGTCTCAGCAACTTAGCAAGATCCTGTCTCAAAAATGGTTGGGGATGTAGCTCAGTAGTAGAACACTTGGCTAGCATGTGCAAGGTCCTGTGTTTTATCCCTAGCACACCACATGTGCACACACACACACACACACACACATACAGTGTATATTCATAGTGGAAAAAGAACTGATGGAAGAAGAAAAATAAAGTAGCATTACTTATTTTTTTAAATATGTTTTTAGTTGTTGATGGATCTTTATTTTATTTATTTATATGTGGTGCTGAGAATCGAACTCAGTCCCTCACACATGCAAGGCAAGTGCTCCACTACTGAGCCACAACCCTGTCCCGTAGCATTACTTATAATCCCAGCATCAGAAGCTGCCACCTGTCAATGCCCCTGTTCTGTGTCCGTCTGGGTCTTTGGTACACCTGCACAGGCACGCACTTCTCACGTAAGTCTGTATTTTCAGACCTCGATGTGGGGTATAGCAGCACCAGTTCATGAAGGACCCTCTTCCTAGGGAGGGGACATTTCCTTTGTTGAGGGAGGATTGCTGTATGCTTAGGGAACTGAGTCAGGGTGAGTGTCCATGGTGGGCAGTACCTGGAGCACCGCAAATGATGGGAGTCATCAGGTGTGGAAGGGTGAGGGAGGGGCAGGCATGTTAATTATACGTAGCCACGTTTTGAACACTTACCTGCAAGTTAAGGTAGAATCGGGTGCATTTCTGTTCCCTTTGCTTGGAGCCCTACCTTGCTACCAGCCCCAAGGCCAGAGTACGGTGATTGAGTGGGTGGAGCCCTGACACCTTGCTGATTCCTCCATCCCTCAAAGCCACCTGCCCATCAGAGGTCTGCCCTTGGCCTTGGCTGTGGGTGACTGGCTCAGGGAGATTTTGTGCTTGCTCGTCCTGCTCTGCTTCCCACCTTTCTGAATTTCCTGTAGGCGGCTTGCTGGTTCCTTGGAGACTGAGTGATAGCCTTAATCCTAGTTGTATGCTTTGCACGTAGGTGCTTAATACTTAGTTAAATTAATTTGTGAAAATTGTGTGTGTATGTGCACGTATGCTCCTCCTGTTACCAAGGAGTACAGCATTTTAATAGAGCGATATTCTTTTGCATGGATGTGCTGGGGATCAAGCCCAGCGCCTCGCGCATGCTCAACACTCACTACTATGGAGCCCCACCCCAGACCTGTTATTTTTATTTTTGTGTGTGGTACCAGGGATTGAACCCAGGGTCACTTAACCACCAAGCCACATCCCTAGCCCTTTTAAATATTTTATGAAAGACAGAGTCTCACTGAGTTGCTAGGGCCTTGCTAATTTGCTGAGGCTGGCTTTGAACTTGGGATCCTCCTGCCTCAGCCTCCCAAGTCGCTGGGATTACAGGCGTGCACCACCGCGCTGGCCTAAAGTTATTCTAAAATGAGTTTTTTTCCTTCCCTACATAAGGTTTTTGTTTTTAGAAGAGCTTTCTTTTTCCCCTTTTAGTTTCTGCCTTTGGACTAGGCCACGTAACAGCGGTGGAGCCTTTGTGTGCAGTCCTAAGATACTTTATGGCCCTCTGAGCAACAAAGCCCCGCTGGGGTCCCCTGGCAGGTCATCATTTCTCCTTGAAGCATTGCTTTCGCACCTCCAGATGCTGTGACGGACCTCGCCTCGCACCCGGGCTACTACGGGAATCTGGTGGAGGAGTCCCTGGGGAGATGCTGCCTGGTGACCGAGGAGATAGAGCGGGACCTGCACCGCTCCCTTCCGGAGCATCCTGCCTTCCAGAACGAAACCGGAATTGCAGCCTTGAGGAGGGTTCTGACAGCCTACGCCCACCGGAACCCCAAGATTGGCTACTGCCAGGTGAAGTGGCGGGTGCCTGGGCACAGAGTCCCTTTAGTCTGTGTCTTGTCAACCAACCTGGAGCTTTGGTTCTGTTCTCAGCCCTCTAGTCCTGGGGACTGTCCCGTGAAGGCACCATGCTTGGTCCCTTGCCTGAAAAAATGCACCCAAAAAGGGCTGAAGGAGAGCATCTGGGCAGAGTCACACTGCTGGATAATTTGAAACTTTAAAATCCTCCCAGTGTCCCCTAATGATGTTAGGATAGGGCAGTGCTTTTTTTTCCTTCAGTACCAGGAATCAAACCCAGGTGACTTAACCACTGAGCCACATCCCCAGCCCTTTTCATTCTTTTATTTTGAGACAGGGTCTAGGTAAGTTGTTGAGGCTGGCTTTGAACTTTGAGCTTTGAATCCTCCTGCCTCAGCCTCCCGAGCTGCTGGGATCACAGGCATGTACCACCGCACCTAGTGCTCTTGTGTTTTTTTGTTTTTGTTTTGCAATGCTGGCGGGGAACCCAGGTCCTCACACATGGTAGGGGTGCTTTGCCACTGAGCTACACCCCTAGCCCTTGGCTGGTGTGTTTCTAATCTCTCTGGCATCCCATGGCCTGGTCAGTGACTGTTTCTCCTCTGTGACCCTCCGAGCAGTCCATGAACATCCTGACCTCCGTGTTGCTGCTGTATGCCAAGGAGGAGGAGGCCTTCTGGTTGCTGGTTGCTGTATGTGAGCGGATGCTGCCCGATTACTTCAACCACCGTGTGATCGGTGAGCCGTCTCCCTCCCTGCTCCTCTGGGTCTGGGGAGTAGTGACAGCCTGTGCAAGGCGGTCATCCTAGGTCCCATTCGTAGGATCGCTCTGCACCATTCAGCAGCTCTGCACAAACACAGGTTGACTCTTGAATTTGCAAAATTAACGTGGGGAATTCTCTCCACAGTTCCTATAGTGAAATAAGGTAACTGGAATGAGTTCCTGATGGAAATACCTAGGGATTTTGGATTAAAAACACATGATTTGAGTGGGTAGCTGAATTTATAATAAGGAAAGGAAAATTCTTTGGCCCAAAGAATAAGTCACAATGTGAAAATGGGAGTAACCAGGGAGGGAGTGTTCCTCTTGGTCACCAGGGGAGCTGGACAGAGGAGGTCCTCTGTTCCCCTAGAGAAGAGGCAGGTAGGATGGTGCTGAAGACCCCTGAGGCCCGCACTTAACACAGGTCTGCCACTTAGATAAGGAGATTGTAAGAAAGTGAGTTTATTAGTGCCTAGGCTAATGTAAGTCAGTTTTTTGTTATTATAACTAAATACCAGAGGCAGCTACTTGTGAAGTAAAGAGGTTTATTTAGCGCACAATTTTGGAGGTTTAAGGGCATGGTGCCCGTCAGGTCAGTTGTGGTAAGGGAGAAGGTGAGTCCTGGAGGCAGAACTCCTGGAGGCAGGGTGTAGGCTTAGGTGGGGTCCAGTCTCTTTTCTGAATGCCAATTAGTCTGGAGAAAAAGTCAGCGCACCTCCAGGGTCCAGCAATTGCCAGTTCATGCTGTAATGCTGCACCCCAGGATTCTCCTTTGGGTTCCCTATGTGGTGTAGGAGCCTGTTCTTAGCCCACTATGTCACCTGTGGACTCCACAATTCCTGGTCTCTGATTCAGTCTCCAAACTCTCCCACCCCGCCCTTTTGAATTCCTGGTCAGGTGCTCCTCTCCCAACCTGTCCTGCAAGCAGTCAGATTGGAAGGGGTTGTGGGGCAGCCAGGTGGGTTTCTATGACCAGTATTCCCCCATGTAAACCTCTCTCCATGCTTGATTTTTCTCCTGGTCACTTAGGCACATTCTCTGTCATTCATTGTGGGTTTGCTCAGCTTATTTATTGAGCCAGACTCAGGTCTGGCAGACAGATTTCTGTCACTATAGATGAACATGGGTTGCTCTTGAACTTTGGACCAGTGTAGTAATAGAGAAAGAAGTCTTGTCTGGCTCCCTTCACACAGCAGTGTTTGACAGGTGTCCACCTTGATGGTACACCCATAGGTTGTTCCTCTGTCACTGAGTACTGTGTCACTATATTCATACTGTGACTTACTGTCCAGTTACCTGTAGATGGGCGTTTGAGTAATTTCCAATTTGGGGCCATGAAAAATAAAGTTGCAATGAACATTCATGTAGAAGTCTTTGTGAATACATATTGTCAATTTTCTTGGGTGTGTATTTAACCCGAGAGCAGAATTGCTGAGCTGCAGGTTAGATGCATGTTGTAATAAGAAACTCACAGTTTCTTAAAGAGGATTTAACGTATTTATAAATCTCATATCAACTGTATATGAGAGTTCCAGTTGCTCTATGTCCTTGCTGACACTTGGGATTATCTCTCTTTCATTTTAGCCATGTTAGTGGGTTAAAAATAATATTTTTCATGATGGTTTCAGTTGCCATTGCTCATGTTATTCATAATTTTCAGCATAGTTCTCTGCCTATTGACCATTTATTTATCATCTTTTGAATATTCAGCTCTTTAGCTTACTAAAAAGCAAATAGGTATCTTAAGTTGCAGGAATTCTTTTTGTAGATGCAAGACTTTTGTCAGGTTTATATTTTGCAAGTGTTATCTCCAAGTTTGATGCTTGAATTTCCATTTTATTAGTGGTGCCTTTTGATGAACAGCAGGGTTTGTTGTGGTGGTTTTGGTTTATGGTTGTTTTTATGGTTAGTGTCTTTAAAGTCCTAAGAAATTTTTTCTTTTTCTTGTATTTTCTTCTAGCAGTTTTATAGTATTAACTTTTATATTTAGGTCTATGACCCATTTCAAATGTATTTTTCCATATGGTGTGAGGTAGGGCTTGAGCCCTCCCCCTTTTCACATGGATACAGTTGCTCAAGCACTGGTTTTTTCAAAATACTCTCTTTTTACCTGTTGACTGCCTTGTCAAAATGTCAAGAATTAGTGAACTCACCATGAGTCCCTCTCTGGACTCAGATTCTTTCTCTCATTGTTCTGCTCATCTCATAATAACTTTCGTTTCGGGGTGATTGTAGAGAATGTGAACCCTTCCCCACCAAAGCCCACGGTTTTCCTTTGCAGGGGCTCAGGTGGACCAGTCTGTCTTTGAGGAGCTCATCAAGGAGCAGCTCCCTGAGCTGGCGGAGCACATGAACGACCTCTCAGCCCTGGCGTCTGTCTCCCTCTCGTGGTTCCTGACCCTGTTCCTCAACATCATGCCTCTGGAGAGCGCTGTGAATGTCGTCGATTGCTTCTTCTATGATGGGATCAAGGCCATCTTCCAGCTGGGACTGGCTGTGCTCGAAGCCAACGTGGAGGGACTGTGCAGCAGCAAGGACGATGGGCAGGCCTTGATGATCCTCAGCAGGTGGGCCCTGGCCACTTCCCCTGTGGCCAGCTGGGGGTGGGATAGGTGGCAGCTGGGACCCTGGTTGACCACAGGAGCAGCAGCGGCAGGTGCACCAGCCCTGTGGCTACTTTCTGTTCCACTCTGCCACTTATCCTCAGTTACCCTGTGGTCTCCCAGAGCCAGTCCACTCTGGGGTGCCCTCACTGGCAGGGGGTGAAGGAGCCACCTTCCTTACCCTTGCCACCAAGTGCAATTCCAGGAAGATAGGGCTGTATGTGTTTTTCTCTAAGAAAATTAAATGTCTTGAGTCTTGGATGGACCTACAGGGGCCTTGAACAGGGCTGGGGACACCAGGAAATGCTGGCCTCACGCCTCCATCTGAGGTTTTCAGACACTTTATATTTGGCTGCTGGTGACAGTGAAAGAAAAGTCACACTAGGATAAGCACTAGCTCCTGGCTCGCACAGAGAAGTTGAATGGCACTTAAATAGGTGGCTTCCTTTCACAATAAGAGGGGAGCTTAAAATGACACACGTGCACAGAACTTGGGCCGACTTCACTGGAGAGTCTCAGGTCCCCAGGAACCTACCCACAGGGCCCGATGCACAAGCCAGGCTCTAGGCGTGTCTTTTCTTCTTTCTGAAATGATCGTACAAGTTGCTGCCTGGCCCTCCTCCCAGGTGCTGTGGTTTGAAAGTGCTCTGGCACTGTCCCAGGTCCCCGGGAGGGAGGCAGTGAGTGTCGCACAGTGCCCAGGTGAGGGCAGAGGCGGGCTTTAACTTGGAGGTGTGCTCAGGTTTCTAGATCATATCAAGAATGAAGAGAGCCCGGGGCCCCCCATTGGCAGCCACCATGCCTTTTTCTCTGATGACCAGGAGCCCTACCCTGTGACTGACATTGCTGACCTCATCCGGGACTCCTATGAGGTACAAAGCCCCTGCTCCATCCCCCAGAGCCCCTTCCCACTAGGAAGCATGCCTGGGAGGTGGCCGTGGAGAGAGGGTTCCTGGGCTACTTCCTGCTTCCTCTGTCTAGACACACGGGGCTTCCAAGTAAGTGGTCCCTTGTGTCCCTGCAGAAATTCGGAGACCAGTCTGTGGAGCAGATTGAGCACCTGCGCTGCAAGCACAGGATCAGGGTCCTGCAAGGACACGAGGACACCACCAAGCAGAACGTGGTGAGCAGGGGACTCCTCACAGCGGCAGTTGCTGTATTTGGGTGCCAGCTGGGGGAGTGCGTGAGAATGCTAGTGGGGTTTTTTTGCACAGAAGTCAAACCCTGCTAGGAGTGACATGGTATAGAAACGTCATGGGTCAGATTGAGCAAACTACTTTCTGGGAGCCTTAGTTTCCCCTGTTGTAAAATGGGGATGGCACCCACCATGTAGGTGCAGAGGACATGCGGTGTGTTAAAATGCCTAAACGGGGGCCTGCAGGGTCATTGAGAACCATCTAACCACCCACGGGGTGTCTGTGATAGCTTTGTAGCTCCATGCCTTTGTCTGGAGGCACTGTGTGAACAGGAAGGAGGTTGAAGACAAAACACCTGGAAAACTGCTGTAACCCGATCTTTGTGTCAAAAGGGAGTAGATACCAGAGGGCAAAGAGCCATGGCATAAGGGGAGCCAGTGCCCTGCCATCCCCCGACCCTCCCGAGATACAGACCTAGAATTCACTCTGTGGCTTCTTTGTTCTTTCCTTAAGCTCCGTGTTGTTATCCCTGAAGTGTCGATTCTTCCTGAAGACCTAGAGGAACTCTATGACTTATTCAAGGTATGGAAATCTGGGAAGAAGAGGGAGTTACGGGTCCTGAGCTTGGCTCCATCCCGCAGCGCCCAGCCTTTGTGGAGGTGAGCGCAGGGCTCTGTGGCTGCAGAGGCACGAGCTGGCAGGCCTGCTTGCTTCCATGCAGAACCTCTCAGCCTGCCTCCTTGGCCCGCAGATCAGTGCCCCTCCCGAGATAGCGTGACTCTCCCCTAAAACTAGCCTAGCATCTGGGAGGGAGGGGCCAGGGTTCTCCCTGGACAGCTCTGACCTTGCTTGTGTGGCCCACGCACTGAAGCAGCTGTGCTGTCCTGAGAGGGCCTGGGCGCTGTGATCCGGTCGTCCCTGATCCACACTGTGCTGATAAGCATGGGTTCCTCCTCTGTTAAATAATAGAAGGACCATGACCTTCACTGAAGTCATCACCTGATACAAGTTTTAATTACTCGTGTTTCTACCTCACAATACACGTGTGCATGTTTCTGTATGTCTGTGGGGGGCATGCAGCTAGTGCAGGTAGTTTTCATTGATGTTATTATCAATATTCTTCCATGTGACCGCCATTTTTTACTAACTCGATAATCTATCATACCAGCAATCTTTAACGGAGTATACCAGATTTCTAGTACTTGGATTTTTGGGTGGAGTGCCAGGTTAAGTCACACTGTGAAGTATTTCTTTAGGCTCCTTGCTGAAGTTTTCTTTCTTGAAAGAGTACAGACCCAGGGCTGGAGTTGTGGCCCAGTGGTAGAACACTTGCCTAGCACGTGGGAGGCACTGGGTTCAGTTCTCAGCACCACATATAAATAAATAAATAAAATAAAGGTCCATCAATAGCTAAAAAAAAGAGTACAGACCCAGGGTGCACTGCTGTTCCCTTGCAGAGACAGGGAAGGGAGCTGTTCTGGAAAGCTAGACTAGCATTGGAGAACTCTTCCACGGATCTTCCTGTTGGGGACACTAAGCCCCTTTTACTTCTGAGCTCCGATTGCCCAGCAGCCCACAGCCTAACAGCAGTGCACATGCTCTGCAGCAGAGCTCCGCCAACTGAGGCCTTCCTGTGCCAGGAGCCGCCTTCCCACAGCCATTGGGACAGGTTGTTGGGTGGAGGGTTTCTGGCCGAGCAGGGTGTGTGGTGAGAGTTGACGGGCCCTCATCCCTCTCAGACAGCACCTGCTTGCAGGTTTTAGCTTTTCCTTTGTAGCGTGAAGACCAAAGCAAAGGTTACTTGCTATCCTGATCCCCTTTGGCTTTTCAAGGAGGAAAAATAGGGAATACCAGAAACCTAAAGGTAGGGAAATAAATTACAAAGGTGTTTTGAGGGTGGGGGTTGGTTTATTTGCTTAAAAACACTTTGACTTATGTAGGACTGTTTTTAAGAAGGAGAAAATAGGAGACATCACATTGTTATTATGTAACAATAAACTTTATTAATGATAAAAAGAAATTGCTGTCCTGAACACATTGTTTATCTTTCATAGAAAAAAATCATGTGAGAAGATGGTCAGATGGCTCCCTATTTCTTTCTTATGAAGGATAAATAATGCGATTGATATTTATTAAAATTTTTTTTTCGTATTTGTAATTAGTCCTATCAATCTTTCATTTATGGAGGGCTTAACCACAAACAAAAACTTGAACTATAAATACAAGATAACTTTCAAAATGCACTCTCAAGGGAAATACTAGCAAAATAGCCTTGCCATCCATCTGGGTATCTGCTCCGGGGGGGCCTCTTTTTCGAGTCCATGCCCCACCTAGCAGCCTTCTGAGATTGCTCCTTCTCCCCATGGTCTTGACCTGTGAATTTCCATGGCCTTAATAGTGTGACTTAGTGTATTGTAATAGTTGAAATCTTGTTGCAGTCGTGTCAAAATTTAATGGAAAGGCAGAAAACAAATTATGCCTACTCTCATCACTGAAAAAGAAGAAGAAAGCTTTTGAGCAAGAAACCTTGCCCCTGTGATCCTGCCTTGTACAGTTACTGTTAACAAGGGGAACATCTTTCCCAACTCCCCGCCCCCACCCATCTTTCTATCCGTAGACACACACATGTATACGATGGGGACGTGCACATACCTGCTCCCCCCGCCCCACATACAAAAGATTGTGCTACATGTAGTGACCTACGATTTTTTTTCTTTTCAGTTGACCATGCATTGTGGACTTTTTTCTAGATCATTTTCTACAGATGTCAATCTTTTTTAAGGATTGTACAGTTTCCTTGTAGGGCTGAGCCATGAGTTAGTAACCACCCTCCTCTGAGGGACATTTACATTGTTTCCAGTTTTTGCTACTTCATAAATGTACTATGCATTTATCTAGGCCCAATGCTATTATTTCTGTAGGATAAAGGTGGTACCTTGGGGTGATGGGAGATGCACATGCTGAATTTTAGTCAATACTGCTAAAAGTAGTTTTGACTTTTCAAATTATAAGTCCACTGATGGCTTCCAGGGGACTCGTTTCCCCACACACCGCACCCACCTAGCATTTGATGTCATGGATCATCTGCAACTTTGTTAGTTGGTTGGTTCACTCCGTCCCTTATTGAATCACCCGTTCATTTCCTTTGCCTGTTCTCGTACTTGTTTTTCTGCAGGACTCTAGTGATGAGTCTGTGGCCTACATATTACAACCATTTTCTTTGGGGCAGCATTTTGTGGGTTACCAGAAACATACACAGAAATTCATGGTGCCTGTTGGGTTTTGAAGGATGGAAATTCATCAGGCCTTTGCTTAATACCTATAAGAGCTTGTGGTACTTCTGACAATTCTGTAATGGCCATTTCAAGAACGATTGCAACAGATGTGTTACTAAAATTACAAATGGCATTTTGGCTTGCACATGAGGGCATCTGCACTTGTTTTCCGTCTTTATAGACAAAGGACTTTGAGCTCCACGGTTATGGGGAACAATGTCAGGCTTTTGCCAACTGAGACATCCAAGTGCAAATGGCGTACTTGAGGGCAGCGCTGGTTGGTTGCTTTAGTTTTCAGTCTGTTCCCAAGACTTCACCTTGCCTTTTGTTGTTTTTGTTCTTTTTTAACTTTTACTTTAAAATTTCAAAATTGGTGATTTACTCATGTGGTTCAAAATTCAGAAAGTGTTGAAAGCAGTGGGCATCTTGCTTCTACTTCTGGGTCCCCAACCCCACTCCACCCCTCCCCAGATAACCAGTGTCACTGGTTCCTTCGGTGTCCTGCAGATTTTCCAGTTCTTGACTTTCAAATGATTTTTAGTGCAAATATCAGAATAAAAATTGTCTTCATGATAAAAACGATGCCAGTGGAGCTGGACATTTAAGACTAGATGAATGGTAGATTTTTTTTTTTTTTTTTTTGGTACCAGGGATTGAACTCAGGGGCACTCGACCACTGAGCCACATCCCCAGCCCGATTTTGTGTTTTATGTAGAGACAGGGTCTCACTGAGTTGCTTAGTGCCTCGCCGTTGCTGAGGCTGGCTTTGAACTGTGATCCTCCTGTCTCAGTCTCCCTAAGTGCTGGGATGACAGGCTTGAGCCACCGCGCCCGGCTGGTAGATTTTATATCATGTCTATTTTACCACAATGAGAAAAAGTTTAAAGTCAGAATTCCATATTCAAGAGGATAACAAGGAAATCCTCTCACAGGTATGCTCAGACTGGGGAGACCGAATACCTTTTTCATTAGTTTGTTACAACATTGTTTATTCAGTAAGCTGCAACCATGAGAGAGGGCCTCGGTGGCTTTTTTTGTTTGTTTTAAAGACAGGGTCTGGCTGAGTTGCCCAGGTTGACCTCAAACTTGCGATCCCCCTACCTTGGCCTCTCAAATAGCTGGGAGTACAGGCGGGGCCACCAGACCTGGCTCTAACTCGGGCTTTGGAGTGTAAGCCACAGCTCTCTCTCCCCACCCTGTTTGAAGAGAGAGCACATGATGAGCTGTTACTGGGAGCGGCCGAAGCCCGCGGCCCTGCGCCACGACCCCAGCAGGCCCTATGCTGAGCAGTACCGCATCGATGCCCGGCAGTTTGCACACCTGTTCCAGCTGGTCTCGCCGTGGACCTGTGGGGCCCATACGGAGATCCTGGCTGAAAGGACTTTCAGGCTCCTGGATGACAACATGGACCAGCTCATGGAATTCAAGGCATTTGTGAGCTGCCTAGGTACGTCTCCGAGAGGCCTTACAGAGGTGACTTGGGGGCAGTTCTGTGAACAGAGTGGATTGTGGGAGCAGGCAGACCCACAGGATGAGACCCACCTGTGACTGGCCTGGTGTGATTTCGTGGTCTTGAACTCTCTGCAGGCTGCTCTCAGGACCACCTTTATGCTCCCTTACGGAGGATGGGCGAGGGGCCTAGGCCCTCAACATGCAAGGCCTTGGGCTTGTTCTCCCTGGAACCCCCAGGCATGGCTCGCTCTGAACCTTTGTTCATAAAATGAAAATCTTCAAAAAGGTGCTGCCTTGAGGCTCAGTCACCAGCCACCGCCCTTACCCCTCTCCTTTCTAGCCTGATGTGCATCTGGTGGGGAGGGTGGGGACAAGCATGGACCTCTCTCCCTCAGTGGCTTTGTGTCATGACAAATAGAATTGATCATTTGTATCCAATCTCTTCTTCCTTTTTACAGATATTATGTATCATGGAGAAATGAATGAGAAAATTAAACTGCTATATAGGCTTCATATTCCCCCAGGTAAGCCAGGCCTAGTAGAGAGATCACACTGAGCTGTTCCCACACCAGATCAGCTTTGTATGTCACAATGAAGTTCTTTTACAATGTCATGTAGACTCGAGGCAACAGGTGTTTTAGTTTGGGGTTTCAGATCATAGATTTTAAGTATCCTACTGCGACCTGAGTGTGAGTCAACATCACCGGGAGGGCTTGTTCCATGCGGCCACTGGGCCCAGGTGGATTGCTGACTCTGGCTTTGAGAACCGCTGGCCGTGGAATAGGGGGGCGCAAGACCCTAGTTACGTTAATGGATGGTTACTTTCAGCTGCCGCTTTTAAGCACCGTTTGATTTTTCCAGCGCATAAGACCTCGTTTCCTTCAAGTTTATGCCATGGTAACCAGCAACAAAGGAAGTCATTTTGAAACCTTTGAGGTCAAGACTTGACATTGACAGG
The DNA here is from genome assembly GCA_004024805.1 of Geosciurus inauris. Lineage (NCBI taxonomy): Eukaryota > Metazoa > Chordata > Mammalia > Rodentia > Sciuridae > Geosciurus > Geosciurus inauris. The sequence continues at coordinate 139,053 of PVHX01002480.1, forward strand.
AACAAGAACACAGAAATCTTAATGTGTTCCTTGTATCTTTTTTTTTTTTTTTTTTTGGTACCAGGGATTGAACTCAGGGGCACTTGACCACTGAGCCACATCCCCAGAACTATTTTATGTTTTATGTAGAGACAGGGTGTCACTGAGTTGCTTAGCACCTCGCCATTGCTGAGGCTGGCTTCAAACTCACGATCCTCCTGTCTCAGCCTCCCAAAGTGCTGGGATTACAGGCTTGTGCCACCGCGCCTGGCTTCCTTTTATCTTCAAAACTAATAGACATGAGTGAGGATTAACTGAAGGGCATCTGACCCTGGTGCTGTGGTTCTGGTATTGGATGGTGCTGGTGATAGAACTTCCCATCCAGGATCCTGGGGAGCTGTAGGAAATTTTCAGGATCACAAAATACTGGTGGCTTTTATAGCTATTAAAGTATACACAAAATTTGAAAATGCACATGGACACTATTTGTGGGCTTCCAGAATTTGGCCATTGCTGACTTGATGTTTAGTACCTTAGGCACGTTTTCCCCAGACAGCTCTCCTGGCCACAGAGCTCCTCCTCCACCTCCCAGGACCCTTCATACTTAAGTACAACTGCTTAGCATCAGCCAAGCTCTCTACTTTTTATGCCAATTGAGTTTTAAAATTTTTTTTTAGTTATACATGACAGTAGATTGTATTTTGACATATCATACATACATAGAGTATAACTTCCCATTCTTGTAGTTGTACATGATGTGGAATTTTGCTGGTCGTGTGTTCATATGAACATGGGAAAACCACGTCCAGTTCATTCCACTGTCTTTCCCATTCCCAGCCCCCTGCCAGTGGAGTTCTGACTTTTATTTCTAATTTACACAAATGTTTTTCTACTAACATAGAAGATATATATATCCTTTATTACTTTATCATTATATTTCTATAATGATTAACAGGATCTTACTCCTCAGTAGAACATGACTGATTTTATTTTATTCAATTACTTTATCTTGATATTTAAAAAATGTTTCATTTTAGAATAATTTATAAAAAGTCACATAGTACAGATAGAATTTACATCTTGATATATTTTTAGGCTTATTGGCTTTTGATTCTTGATCTGACTTCATATGAATTATTGTTTCCAAATTGAATCCATTCCTAAGACATTTCACATTAAAAGCAGCTTGTAGACCTTCACATTTTTAGAAAATCAATTTCTCAAACATTTTTTAACCTAATTATGATATCTAATGTGACTGAAATTAAATTGTTAAAACTGAAGATTTGATACATTGTTTATGTATGTTTGATATTTGATTTTTTTTTTTTTTTTTTTTTTTTTTTTGGTACTGGGGACTAAACTCAGGGGCACTCAACCACTGAGCCACATCTCCAGTCCTATTTTGTATTTGTCTAGAGACAGGGTCTCACTGAGCTGCTTAGCACCTTGCTTTTGCTGAGGCTGGCTTTGAACTCACGAATTTTTGATGCAGTTAAAAAGTCTTAAGAATGCAAACACCTAAAACATCAATTTCCTGAGATCATGAATTCACAGTACCATTAGGAACTTCTCTATTTACTTCCAACCATAATGAATAGCTTTTTAGTTAAAGGGGGACAATCACACACACCAGAAAAAAGTTTAAAGTCAGTAATTAGGAAGTATAATGAGGATTACCTCAACTTTAAATTTGTGTGTCCAGCGAATTCTCTTCAGCCTCCAAGTCATCCTGTTTGCTTGTCCAAGGGGCAGTAGGACCAAGCAGAGCGCACTGGCACTGGGCGCAGACACCTACCTGGTGCAGAGAAAGTTGGTCCTCTGTTAGGGGAGATGGCGGTCTTGTTGAGGTTGGTTAGAAAGTCTTAGGAAGCAGTGAGGAGCCCAAGGCCTCAGCAATTCCAGAAAGCTCACTAAAATTTCTTGACTCCACAGAGATCACACTTGTGCATAAGAACTAGAAAAGAATATTGGGTGCTCTGAAACCATGTCAGATGGTAAAGAGATGAAGAGTATTCTGGAAGACTGAAATCATGGGTTTTCTTTGCAGATTGATACTTCTACAGATATTGGTCATTTTTGCTGAGTTAATCTCACTAGTTGATTTCTAGAAGGAAGCTTCTAGAAGAACATTATTTTCATTAGAAAGAAACAAAATGAATGACTAAGAATGATCCATTGGAAGGGTGAATGAATACACAGAGGCGATACTCAGAGGCCGTCCGGAGGTCCCTGCGCTCAGTGTGAGGCTGCAGGGACACCTCACTTCACTAGTTCCTTTTGGAAACGCCAAGCTTCAGGGAAGACATTATTTTGAGAGCAGCTCTCCAAAAGGCTTACCTGCTGGTCTTGGATCCATACCTAGTGGTGTTTTTGCTGGGAGTGTAACTCCATCCACATGGAGCGTTTGCCTGACGTGTGGGACCCTGGGTTCCATCCCAGCAGAAAGAAAATTCTTAAAATGTTGACTCATAAAATTCCAGCAGCTCATCTCTGTGGTCGGCTATACGTGGAGAAAGATTTCTTTGGGAGGACTTACATATAACCAAGAGCATTTGGTGTGGAAAAAAACACCTGGCCCCAACTAGGAACCCAGAAGTCTACCTAATAGATCTGCCGCTTACCTAAGCTGTACTGCCACCTTGTGGACACTTCTTGACTCACAACTGAATTTTGCCTTGGATTTGTTTTCGCTGAATGGCTCACTACTAAGTTCCAACCTTTTTAAAATAAGGATCTTTCCTTGTCCATCTGATAATTGCTACTTTGTAACATCTTCATGGAGCTATATTTCACATATTATTCAGGTCATCTGTTTGAGGTCTGCAATTCCGTGGTTTTTCCATGTATCAAGTAGTGTGATGATCACCATAATCAATTTCAGAACCTGTCTTCACTCTGAAAAGAAACCTCCAACCATTTAACTATTTTGCCCAATCTATTTCCCCCAACCTTAGGTGACCTTCTATTTCTATAGATTTGCCTATTCTGGATATTTCATACAGATGGAATTGACATAATATGTGCCATTTGTCTGGTTCCTTTAACATAGCGTAATGTTTTCTGGATTGATCTAAACTGTAGCTTATAGCGATGCTTCATTCCTTTTTATGGCCAAGTAATATTCCACTGCATGGCTGTGCCACGATTGGTTTATTCATCAACTGATGGACATTTGGGTGGTTTTGGCAATTAAGAACACTGCAGCTATGAATGTTCATATACAGATTTTTGGGTGGGGCATATATTTAACTTTTTAAAGTTTTTTTGTAGATGGACAGCATGCCTTTATTTATTTGATTTTTATGTGGTGCTAAGGATCGAACCCAGTGCCTTGCACATGCTAGGCAAGTGCTCTACCACTGAGCCCCAGCCCCAGCCCTATATTTAACTTTTGGAGGAGCCGCTAGACTATTTTCCTAAGTGGCTGAACCATTTACACTTCCATTAGCTATGTATGAAGGTTCTGATATAATTTTATTTTTAGTATGCTCTAACAAAATAAGAGGCTGCTTTGAGTTCAGTAAGGCTTTTTCAATTCTCTAGTCATCTAAATATAACAATATGTGTAGAGAAATGACTGTCATGAAAAGTTTAACATAATTCCCAATTATTCTGCCATTCTGAGGTTTAGTATGCTTCTAGCTTCTTGTATGTGTGTACGTTTATGTTGTAGTTTCACAGCATGGGATTTTACATACTTTCTTCCAGGTCAACATCAGAAGTGTCCTATGAATTTGTATGTGACATGTAAATTCTGAATTTGCATGTCATCTCTGTAGATCTGGGACATGAGACATATTATTCACTGTGTGTCCAGACAGTGCTTGGTGTGCATTGGGGTTCGTGGACCCTGCAAAGTTGGCAACCCACAGGTTGGGAGCTGCTGGCTTAGCCTTTAGTTATTTGTTGCCTAAAAAGCTAAATTACTCATTTTTGTTAGGAAATGTTAAGTTTTAATCTTTTTTATTTCTTTCTTTTTTTAAAGCACTTACTGAAAATGACCGAGACAGCCAGTCACCATTAAAGAATCCTCTGTTGTCAACGTCAAGACCCCTGGTGTTTGGGAAGTCCAATGGCATGTACCTCTTTCATTATCTGCCTCCAGGCAGTTATCCTGGCCTCCTCCTGCAGCCTCCCTGGTGTGAATCCCCACTGAGTCCACTGCTTTTATCCAGAGGCCTTTGCGGTGGAAGTGGTGCCCACGGAGTTCCTTCCTCTTCTTTGCTGTTTCCTGGGGTCCTCTGGTAGCAGATGTCTCCCTGGCACACAGTGGGACCCTGTAGTCAATGTAAACCTCTCTGAGGGAAGCTCTTGCTTCTCAGTTTTTTATGGATTTGCTTAGTGGAATCCCCCTTTTCCCATTCCCATCCCATCCCCATTCTTGCTTTCATAGAATTGATTTAGATTTAACTATTATTATTTCCCTTTGTCGCAAGGTGATACAGTTGATTATCAGAAGCAGCTGAAACAGATGATTAAGGATTTAGCCAAAGAGAAAGATAAAACTGAGAAAGAGTTGCCCAAAATGAGCCAGGTATGAACTTTCTGTGAAGAACATGAACTGTTTTGTAAAGTGATTTTTTTGTCAAGATTGATATTTAGACTTGGATCACTTTACTTCCAAAATTCAGGATGTTATTCTGTGGAGCTGAATATTGTTCATTAAGAGATTTAAATTGTGATCATCAAATGTTCCAAGCTCTTCAAAATGAAACTGCCACATACTTCATGCTTTTTAAATGTATATCAAATTCATTTGTTCAGGTTGTGATATAAGTTTATTCCTTAAGGTAATGAAAGCATTTGGGGCCACTCTAGATACATCAGTGTTAATTTTAAAAAGAGGGCTGCGAATGTAGTCGAGTTGGTGGCGTGCGCACGTAGCACGCCCTGGGTTTGCTCTCCAGTACGGACACGCGCACAAGTGCATTGTTAAAAATCACTGCCTGCTGGGCGCAGTGGCGCACGCCTGTAATCCCAGCAGCTCAGGAGGCTGAGGCAGGAGGATCGCCAATTCAAAGCCAGCCTCAGCAACACTGAGGCACTAAGCAACTCAGTGACACCATCTCTAAATAAACTACAAAGTAGGGCTGGGGATGTGGCTCAATGGTCAAGTACCCCTGAGTTCAATCCCTGGTACCCGCCCCCCCCCAAGATCATTGCCTGCATTATACATAGCACCCAGTCTCCAACTGTTAAGCTTTTTCCAGAAAAAGTTCTATGCTTACAAGTACTATATGAAGCCGGGCGCGGTGGCTCACGCCTGTAATCCCAGCACTTAGGGAGGCTGAGACGGGAGAATCACAAGTTCAAAGCCAGCCTCAGCAACAGGGAGGCGCTAAGCAACTCAGTGAGACCCTGTCTCTACATAAAACACAAAATAGGGCTGAGGATGTGGCTCAGTGGTTGAGTGCCCCTGAGTTCAATCCCCAGTACCACACCAAAACAACAACAAAAAAAACCCAAAACAAGTACTATATGCTAGTAGTTTTGATTTGAAAAAGATCTTTCAATATTTGAGAATTGTAGCTTGAAAGTTGAAGATGATCCTTGATAGGACTTTGGGTGTGTGTACGAGTCATCTTCGAGTGGAAGTTGGGCTAATGTGCACGAGGCCCTGGTTTTTATCCCTAGCACTTAAGGGGGCAAACAATGGAATCTGGCATGCCATTTCACTTTTTTAACCACAGAATATCTTGAGATTAATATTTCATAGCAGGTTTAAGAAATGCCACCACTTTGTCTATTTCACTAGGGAGGTGCTCTATAATTTTCATTCTATTCCTCAGAAATATGAGTCAGGTAAATTTCACCACCCAAATCTGTCAGTTGTTTCTGTTTGGGTGGTGCTAGGCTCAAACCCAGGGCCTTGCACATGCTAGGCAATGGATGGCCCTATCACTTTTTTAAAAAAAGATTCCAAAGCATTGGTTTATTTTCCAAACTGTAAGTCCCACGTTATCTCCATCAGCTGAACTTAACATTTATTTTACTTAATGTTAACATTTCAGCTATTTCCACCATTTTCCTATCTAGAATAAACTCGTTTCAACATGCTCATAGGCAGGCTGTAAGTTCATAAGCCTATGATGTGTACAGCCATCAGGCAAGCTGTGCACAGCTTTAGCATCTATGGAGATGTTTCTACAAGTCAACTTGCTGAGCCAAAGGGTGTGCACATCCTCTAGGGACATTTCTTGTGAAATTACTATATACATACAAATCGCATGTCCAGGTGTATGTGGAAACCTGGGTCAGTGCCTTCAGAGTGGAAGGGGGCAGAGACTACCTCATTTTCTGCTTCTTCAGGAGTAGCTGTGTGCTTTTCTCAAAGTTCTTTAAAAATATATCATACTTCCATCCTGGTTATGTTGCTATACATGGACTTTTTTTTTTCTTTTCTAATTTCAGAGAGAGTTTATCCAGTTCTGTAAAACCTTGTACAGCATGTTCCATGAAGATCCAGAAGAAAACGATCTGTATCAAGCCATTGCCACAGTAACCACTCTGCTGCTGCAGATCGGGGAGGTGGGCCAGCGAAGCAGCAGCTCAGGAAGCTGCTCCCAGGAGTGTGCTGAGGAGCTGCAGGCTTCAGCTCCTTCTCTAGAGCAGGACTCTGTTTTTGTGGACCCTGGGAAGACACCCCAGGACTCCCGGGCATTCCCCGAGTCAGCAGAAGGGGACTGGACTGTCTCCCTTGAACATATTTTAGCATCACTTCTTACTGAACAGTCATTAGTAAACTTTTTTGAAAAGCCACTGGACATTAAATCCAAACTTGAAAATGCCAAGATCAATCAGTACAGTCTCAAAACTTTTGAAATGAGCCACCAATCACAGCCTCAACTCAAGCTGAGTGACCTGTAGCAAGATCATCTGAAGAGCACACTGGAGTCTGCTAAACCAAAGCATGGACTGGGCCTTCTTGGGTCATCAAACTACAAACCCACGTCAGTCTAATTCATTTTGAGTACATTTTATAAGCTGTGTATCTGGAATAGCAAGCTGGCAGTGGCTAGAGGAATCGATACAACTCTCAAGCATTCTATTCTTTAAGAGAATCATCTGCTGGACAGTGGTACAGGGTATCCATCTGTACCCTCAACGTTGACATGCAATGTCACCTCCATCAGATTTGACATGGGTGTTACTGTCACAGTGCTATTATGATTTTATTCTTTGATCAAACAGATGTCATACTAAACAAGGGGTAAGAGTCCCAAGCTCTCATTTTTCCTGTAGAATGACAGGTAATGAATCAAGTTCACTTTAAGGATCTCAGAGCCACTGTCTGTGCAATTGTATTTGGCTTTTTTTGCACTAATTTTGTTTCAATGCTGGTAATTGAAACCATTTTAATATATTTGGTTGTATTCACTTTATATGTCCTTCCAAACATGTTGTGTACAAACCAGGCTTTCAACGTAGGCCTCCAAGTTTTTAATAAGAAACCTTTTTGTATTGCCTTGGTCTTTTTGTTTTAACCTTATACACTAAGGTGGAGGGTCACACTGGTGAATGGACAAGCTGGAGTCTCCCCCTGCCCACTTGTGTTCTCAGAGGACAGTGCGATACCCTGGAGATGGTCCACAATCCCACCCTCGCTTGGGTGGACCTTTAAGGCAGCACTTAAGTCAGTGATGCATATACCAATTAAACAATGCCTGCAACACCTTGACAGCTGAATTTGAAGATTTGTCATGGTAACCTCAAAAATATTTTACTTCTGAGCTTTAGCTCTAAAAATGACTCATGATGATTATGAGCTGAGATACAACTATGCCTCTAGGTTAATGTGATTACCTCGTCAATAATCAATTACTAAGGGGAAGGTATAGCTTAGTGGCAGTGTGCCTACCAAGCATGAAGCCTAGGTTGAGCTCCAGCACTACCCTCTCCACAAAAATCTGTTTTGGAAGGTTAAATACATTCAATATAGACAGCAGCTTTTAGACAGGACGCCGTATTTTCATTCAATCTAATCTGCTGTACAGGTTTACTATTTTAGTTTCTCAAAATGTGGAAAGTGGCCAATGGCAACTAAATTCTACATACTGATTTCTGGAAAAATCTTAGAATGAACAAAACATGCAATAAAAGCATTAACATCACACCTCCAATTCCCCAACACCCTAGAGCAGTGGTTCTCAGTCACCTCAAAAACCCTTAGACCCCATTCAACAGACTCCAGGAGCTAGGCAGGCAGCAGAACTTAGGAGGAACCCTCCAGATGATCCCATAGCCACACATGACAATTGGGAGAACCACAACAGTTTTATGCGTTTATTTGACAATGAGCAGTTAGTTCTCATCCACATTGACTGTCTGTAGATCTGCAAAAGAAGTGATAAGACAGTCAGCGTCCACATTCATCTTGATTTGACCACCCCAAAAATCTTTTCTGGATAAATAGTTCTATTTTCCATTACTTTTTCTAACCAAGATACCAGTTTTGTATTTAAAGTGAAATTATGCCTGTTACTCATAGCCCTGTTGGAAAGCTTCCAGGCAGAGTGCACAGGAAGTTATCTGAAGAGACAAATTGAGGTTAAAAAAAAAGAGCCTGGCGTGTGGCTCATGCCTTTTATCTCAGTAGCTCAGGAGACAGAGACCAAAGAACCCCAAGTTTGAGGATAGCCTCAGCAACTTAGCCAGAACCTCACAAAAGAAAGGAGCCAGGTGCAGTGGTGCACGCCTGTAATCCCAGCACTTTGGGAGGCTGAGACAGCAGGATTGCAAGCTCAAAGCCAGCCTCAGCAATGGTGAGACGCTAAGCAACTCAGTGACTCCCTGTCCTAAATAAAACACAAAATAGGACTGGGATGGGGCTCAGTGGTCCAATGCCCTTGAGTTCAATCCGAGGTACCAAAAAACAAAAAAAGACTGAAATATAACTCAGTGGTAAAGCACCTCTGGGGTTCAATCCTTAGTACCAAAAAGAAAGGTCTAAGGACATTCTCCTAAAGTCATTCAAACAGTTTTATGGAGTGGAGTGAAACTTACTTTTGAATGTGGTAACAGGGACATAAGTTACCAAAGTATAGAGTTTGTTTGGTGAATCTTCATCCTCATTACGTTTTCTGGATAATCGCACACGAATACGATATGGGACATTCCTAATAAATGGAAAAAGAGTTGCTGGAGTCAATGCCTCCTTTTAGAAAGAGCCACTGCCTACATTCACACAACTCTTCCTTGCTTCCAGTGCTGTCATCAACCAGCCACTGTCTGTCCCTGATGATATTAAATGCCATCATCTATTAAAATGTACCAAACATCCCCCAAACCAGAACCACCCCGTCTACACACCTTCACCATTTTTCTAGCTGGTCCCTCTGCTTCCACTTTAGCACCTATGTCCTTAGCAGTATCAACAGCCTTTTGCCCCCCATTTCCCCACGTCAGCATTAACATCTGGACCAGGTAATTCTTTGCGGGAACTGTCCCATGCACTCTGGATGTCCTGGCCTGTACGCCAGTGAAAACAGCACCTCCCGAGGGCTGGCTGGTAAAACTGCCCCACTTTAGGCGTCACTGTTGTCACACTGGGCTGGCGGATGTCTAGATGACACTACAGGGCCCAGCCCTCTGGCCTCCTTCACTGAAGGCTCCCAGCACTTCTCTAGCCCTCTTTCACCATCCTCCCAGATGCCACCAAGTCCGCTCTCTACACATGGCCCTCCCCTAACACTGCTACCTCCTTCACTCAGGTCTCAGTGACCGTTAAAGGCCTCCCTAAAGGTGCTAGCTCATCCTTTGAGCCACTGCCACAGTATTTTCTTTATCCTTCCACAAAGTCACCAAACTATGAAACTCCTAGGAACTGTGCGAAGTGAGTTGGTCACGCTGTCGTCACTGTAGGAGGTCATTTGCTAACAGACAATTTTAGTACCTTATTCCTTTGGCCCAGACTGCTTTGTTGAGCCTGGTATCAATGCGCACATCTGGAGTTCCCATCTCCTTCATGGCAAATTTCCGGATCTCTTTGAGTGCGCGAGGAGCACGCTTCTTGAAGCCCCTAGGATTCAAATACAAGTGAACACGTGGAATTATTTAAGACACATACATGCATGTCCTATTTTCACAAAACAAAAACCTTAAAACTAGGCAACAATAACCTTTTTTCTCCAGTACCCAGCAACTAGCATCAACACTTGGACAAGATGCATACTCCACTTTCAGTTATATACATACCAAGCTTCTTAGGATCAAAATATTAAGAGCACTCTTTTGGAACACATCACTCAATGCTATTAATTTGGTCCATGCTTACAGAGCCAAGAGCTTTAAATGTGTGGATAAGATTTCTTAAGTTTGAAGACAAAATCTATCTGTTCTGTGGAAATCTAGGTATGTGTCAGGTATTGTTCCAAGGGCACAGACTGTAACCACTAACCACTGTTCCAAACTGAGTTCAGTACTAGTAACCCTTCATTCACAGTGAAGGCACAGACTTTAGGTTTTATGCTTTCAGTTAAATAAGAAATGCAAAAGCTCAGAACTTCACATAGGCTGAAAAGGCCAAATATTCACACAAGCGAAGGCTACTTCAAGGAAGGCAGAGACCAAGCATCTTAAAGATGCCCACAGCCAAGGCTCTGCTATGAGCTCACCAGCCTCCTTGCCGTTTTTAGAGCCTGAACAAGCTCACTCCTTTCACTTATTCAGAAATACAGTGCCAGAATAACAGTGGTCAGCGAAACAAAGCCCAGTTTTTCACATAGCTTATTCAAGTGACCATCAAGTACATCAGACAGAATCAAGCACTATAGAAAAAGACCAGGAAGAAGAGATGGAGAGTTAGAGAAGGGGACAGCAAGTTTCAATATGATGACCAAGAGGGACACTGAACTCAAGATCCGAAGACAATGATGGCAGTTATCACCCCAAGCGGGTGGGAGAGAGTAAAAGAAAGCAGAACAACTATTTTTAATCATGACCTTGCCTGGCATGATTAGGTTAAGAATGGGGATGGGGGGGATGGGATTGTGGCGCAGTGGTAGCGTGCTCGCCTAGCACGCGGGAGGCACTGGGTTCGATCCTCAGCACCACATAAAAATAAAATAAAGCTATTGTAAAAAAAAAAAAGAATGGGGACCAGTGCAACTGGTCAAACTGTGATTGTGTTAGAAGGTAGAGCCCACAGGATCTGGTGGACTGCCAATAAATGAAACAGATCAGAAGAGGAATGGGTAGAGATAAGGCCCAGACATTGGCCCATAGAAAGTCTGAGGTGCCTACTTCCCCAAGCAGAGATGTCAAATAGCAGCTAGATGTCTGAAGCCTGTAAGACTGCTTATTACCAAGTATGGACAGAAAACAGAACTTCATCCCCGCACACCTCAACATTAAGAGGGAAAAGTGGAGAAAGAGGAGCACCTGGTGCAGGAGGAAGGACAACAGGACTCTGGAACCTGGCACTGGTGTGCTGGAAATATGAACCCCCTAGGCCACCTGCCACTTTTTTACATTAAGTTTCTAAATACTTGTTGCCTGACTTTCGCTACTAGGAAGGCAGGATTTTGCTTCCCTGCCTGTCTGCATGCCCAGTACAGTGGCTTGATAGTCAAGTGCCTGACTTGCCTCATCTGGAGGAGGGGAACATGTATGTGGCAATTCACAATTAAATGCAACACACAAAAAAGGACACATGATTTTAGACCCAGAGACCATCTGAGACCCTAAAGAAGACAATGCATCTAATGCTCCCTGGCTCATAGATCACCACTTGGCTGGGATGCCAAGCCAAATGCAAATGCCAACACACATTTGCATCTCTGGCAATATCTGTCTTAAGGGACGGTCAAGTCAAGCCCAAGAAATTGTGCTCCACAGACTGGAGACTGAATAGAACCTTTCACCACATCTAACATTTTGCTATTAAACGTCAAGTAACAAGAGATTTGGTGTCTACTGTCATCAGTTAGCACCATTGGCAAAAAAGGGGGGAAACTTCTCAAGCCCTAGAGCAAAAAACTAAATCACAGAAAACCTCAACACCCCCCTCCCAATTATCCCCATTGCTGCATATCATAAATTCAAAACACCCATGGGTCTTCACCATCCACTGCTAATGTTGACACCTTCTTATCTCTAGCATTACAACTCTACCACTTATTTATACATATCTGTCTGGGTCAGAGAGCGAACAAAAATCCTATTTCACATTCAGGGCTGGACAATTTTTCTTAATTAACTGATTAATTTTCCTGCAATCTACAGACATTGTTTGCTTTCCCTCATTCACTCTGATCTGTTGGGCCGTCTGGATTTAACTCAAAAACAAAAGCACCGAGTGCGATGATGTTCTCATTTAATCACCACCGATTTTCTAAAACTGACTCTTCCTGAAATATCAATCCCTCAGTCTCACGTTTCCAGTCACTAACGTTAGGGCAGGTACACGTGAAACCCTGTAATCCTGGAGCAGACACAACACAAACTTTGATAAAGTACGTATTTCTGGAGCACTTAGCCTTTAAAGGACTCGGCAGTCCTAGGAGAATAATAACCAGGAGCCTAAGGGGAGCTGGCCAGACGTACACGGAGCGCAGGGACACTCACACTCCATGGATGCGCTTGTGAATGTTGATGGTGTATTCCCGGGTCACGACCTCGTTGATGGCAGAACGGCCCTTCTTCTTCTCGCCACCCTTCTTTGCGGGAGCCATCTAAACGCAGGCAGAGAGGCTCAGAGCAAGCTCAGTGAGACCAGCCCAAGTCAAGCTGCCCCTCCCGGCTTGGCCTCGCGTGCCGGGAGCGAACACCCTGGCCAGGTAGGTCCCCGCAGCCCATGTTTGAGCAAGGCCAGGTCGACCGCCCTGCAGCTTAGGCATTACCGCCCCTGAGTTGCCCTCGACCCGGAAGCCCCTGCGGCCCGGGCGCTCCCAAGCCTGCCGCTGTCCCTCCCAGGCCCCGGGAGCCCTTTAGCACAGCGCCGATTCCCATCTCCCTGAAACCAGGGCCGGAGCCAACTGCGACGAGATCCCGCTGTGCTCGCCAGCACAATCCTGGGGGCCGATGGAGCCGGATTCCCAAAGCCGGCACCCCAATACCCATACTCACTCTGCCGGGCCCAAATTGGAAAGGAAGGGCGCGAAGGATTGTGGGAGGGAAAGCCGCAGTCGCAAGTACAACTTCCGGGTTATCTGGAGGCGGGGACAGAAGGTGTGGCTAGGGAAGGGGAGAGGCGAGGCTGTGACGTAAACCAGGTGCGCCCGGGTAGCCGCGAGGGAGTCTTGGGGGCGGAGCCTGGTGGGGGCGGGCCCTGCGCGGACGCGGCTGCGCAAACCGAACCGGTAGTGGCTTCTACCGCGGGCTTTCCTCTGGCTCTTTGCGAAGCTAATGGGAAGGGTTCCCGTTTTGTGTCTTCCGTGGAAATCCAAACCAAGGCCCACAGGTGGATGGCAGCAGGGCAGAGAGAGAAGATGCCCTTTTGTTTTTCCCAATCAACATTCCACCAACATTTACTGCACCTGTGTGGCCGCTGGACTTGACTGGCAGCCCCAGGGATGACTGGCACAGGGCCAGAATGAAAGCACTTCATTTTTTCCAAGTCGAAAAGGCCCGCTTGCCGCCGGGCATTTCAGTACATGGGAAAATTCTCAGAACCGAGCAAGTTCTCCCTAACCTAGGGGTTTCAGTAGTGGACACATTTCAGACAAAAAGACTGGAGGCAGGTAGATTTGTGGCTACAGCAGGGTCTCTATGATCTCATCAGGAACACAGGCCTCTTCATCCATTAGCAGGATTGGCGCCATACCCCCGGGTTTCCCAGCAGTCCTTCAAGATAGGAGGTAGGGGTGAGCAGGCAGCTCTCTCCAGTACTGAGCCCCACCACCACCACCAAGCCTCTTAGCAGAAAACAAAGTCCTTTCTAGCAACCCCCTAGGGACTCATGGTTAGGCTGGGAAAATACTTGCCCAAAGCAAATGGATAGCCTGATGTTTTGTTGGTTTTGGCCTAGGCTGGACACATGCCCACAAAAAAATGAGTTCTGTTAACAAGGAAGACGGGTGGAGGGCACAATTTGTTTCAACTCAGTGGCCTTTGCTCTCATTTCCTTTCTTCCTCCCCTCTGCCTGCCTGTCCTCCTCTTCCTCATGTTCAGGAACCTGAAAGCTGCCTCTGGCCTTTCACAATCGACTCATTTGGGATCACCATTCTGATCCTGATCCACTGCATTGCTGCCTGAAGATGTGATCTTGCCCTTTCATCTGGCTCTCAGTGCTTAGAGGAGGATTAAAGGACACCTTCCTGGGGCAAAGGAATGTTACCCTAATAAAACTAAGGAAATGTGAATAGATCCTTATTGTTGAAGCAAATAGACCCTCTAGCAGAAAGCTATAAAACAGCCCTCTTGATGTCAATTTTGCTCCCTTAAAAGTTGAATAGACCTATAATAAAAACTGTTTGGTTTGAAGAGTAGAAATCATAAGCCTTCCTGGGGTCCTCTGTGTTTCAGATGTCCTTCCAGGGCATCTTCCTCCTAGCCTCTGACCAACCACTGACTGCCAGGCCCAGAGATCAAAGCCAATTACTTACTAGGAACTTCTCATCCTTTGTAACTCTCCTGTGTTTGTTAGATGTACTAATCACCCGTGCCTTTTTCTTTTCTTTTTTTCTTTTTCACTTTTAGTGATTTTCAACGGATCCTTAAAATGAAACAAGATCTGAATGCTTCCCAATAGGGGCAGCCAGAAAGAAATAGGCTACATTCCAGTCTTCTTAGAGGGTGACAAACCCTGAGGGACTGGAGAGGGTCCTAGACAATGTCACTCTGGGAGGTAGAACTCCAGGAATTTCCAGTGGAATTTTCCAAGAGGAGCCACTCAAAGATGTTTAAGAGGAAAGAGCCCTGGTAATGAAGAAAGTGCTCAAGGGAGATGTGTTCAGTGGTACTATGTGGGTGGACTGGGGCCTGGGAGGTTGGTGAGGAAGTTGGGACCCAGCTGAAATGGGGCCTGGGTGAGGAGGCTAACAGTGAAGCAGAGGAGAGGAATGGTTCAAAGAATATTTGAAATAAAAGTCAACAGTTCATGGGATGGCATTTAGAAGGAAGACCTAGTGATTAACAAAATCTCATTAGAAACTATCATACAATATATGACCTATTACATGGGGGAAATCAATGTGATTTCATGACTTCGAAAAAAAAACCCCACAGTCTTGAGTCAGTAACAAAATTTGTTCGGAGAGACTTGTCTTCTGAGCATTGCTAGACAGTTCATCATTGTGTGAACACTGTGGAATTTAATTGCACAAAGCAATGGTTTACATGCTACACCCCTAGACAGCATGGTGTACACCATCATCTGTGTGGTCCATCAGAGACTGACCATCATGCAGTACACAGTTGCATGTGCCTTTAGCTCTATCACAACAGAATGACTCAACAGGAACCCAAGTAGCACTTTGACCCCACACCAGTGCTATTTCTCCAGGCACCCAGGGTTTAATCTCTCTTTTTAACTAAAAGGAATCAGGACTTCTTGGAGAGTAGTTGATTCCATGCTTTAGGGCAGAAAAAAAAAATCAAGATAGACCATGATCCTGATGTTCTAGAAAGAAATCTGGAATCTGGTTTCTAATGGGCAATGCTAAAAAGATAAAGGAATCAAAGGAGAATGCTCCCTCTTGTCAGGTTGTGCCAATTCAAGCATAAAATAGTAACAGTGATTACTTAGAAGCTGAGTTTATAAAAGGTCATGTGTTCAGGACTTTGTGATTAAAGTAAAACATCAACTAATAAAAAGGTAATTGTAATTTTAAAAGGACTCAATATAATAGCAATGCCCAAGAGTGGTTAGGCAAAAATCCTACATGAAAAATTATTTTGTTTGCTTCCAATGAGCCTTTTTCCTCATAAACAATTCTTTGCATAGTAGAAGTTCATGAGAAATTGTGTCCAAAAAGCCACAAATGGCATTTCCCTGGAGGGTTCAAATTATTTATTTCTCTTGGATATTAATGGCTGACTTTGAGACCTTCAGGCTGTGCCTATACATCATGATGAGAAAATCAAAAGTGATTTTGTACTAAACACTCAAAATTTTCCGGAACGTTTAGGCAAGTGTGCAGAATGTCATGTCTTAGAACAATCAAACAGTTGGCCAATTCACCATGTTGTGTGTATAAATAAAATTTTTAAATTAATTTAATGAACTTTAGTTGTCACTAGAGACAGAAAATGCTACATTTTAATTGAGGTACTTTAAAATATCTTAAACTTGGTGTATTCCAGAGTTCACACTTCAGTCATGTCTCTTGAGCCAACACTGTATAGTTTTCCAAATAGAAAGGTCATGGTTTTTCTGGAAATAGGACAGGGTTACAAAACAGCCTTTTAATGAGCAAAACTGGGTGAATCAAAACTTAGGGATTAAACTTCCCATGATGTGTGTGGGTTTAGAGAAAGATTACACAATGAGTTTTCTGAGTTTATCCAAATTCTAAACATGTGTAAGACTTAGGCAGGGCTGAATTCAATTAGCAGCGTGGTGTGCTCCACCCTCTTTTAATGGCTTCCAGCTAGAAAATTCTAGGGCAATGAATATGTATGTTCATTAAAAATCTTGTTCTATTTAGAAGTAAGGACACTTGACAGCCCATTAAAATGCATATACAATTAAGACACACTTTTTTTTTTACAGAAAAAAATCAGATCTCTAACTCTTTGAATTCATAAAACATTAAATTAAAAATATAATCCAGTTTCACACAGACTTTTTGTTTTAAAAATGGTGTTCGTTTCCAGTCCCTTCAAAGAAGAGATATTCCTAGCACATGCAAAGTATTTTGATTTACCTTTTTTTCCCTCAGGAATAGTGCAATTATGAGACTGATGCCATCCACAACGGATCCTAGTCACAGAACTGAGGAGAACTTTCTCCACTCTACAGAGAGGGTAGAAGCACAGAGTAATGCGACAAGGAAAGGAACTTCTCTCTCTCAGGCCAGTGCTTGCAGAAAAGGAGATGCACCTTAGTGGTTCTCAAACACAGTGCCCCAGAGCACCTCATGTCACTGCGATGAGCCCCTTGAGGGGGCTGATGTCCGTAGCTGGCAGGATCCTTGGAGATGCTGCAGCTATCACACCCCCCACACCACCAGTGGCATCTTACACACAGACTCACCCACCCCACTCACATTGTTGGCAACTAAGTGTTGGCAGTGAGAATCCACAGTATTCCAGCCTGGGTGAGTTTAATTATAGGCTAGAAAATTTGGTGGACAATGTCTTGGTTATCGTTAGATATTTGTAGTAACATTTTCTGTTTTCATTTTGTTATTGTTTCTACCATGAACCATTTTTTTGTGTGTTTTTTTGGCACAAATTTGAAAGATCAAGAAGCTGATAGACGAATGCACATGTTGCAGCTAATAGAACTTAAAGCCATTAATGGACTTACTGTATCACTTTAGATCTTGACTGTCCCCCAAAGGCTCATGTGGGCTTGATTCCCGAACATGGCACCATTGGGAGGTGGTGGGACCTTTAGGAGGTGGGGCCTGTTGGAAGGAAGTGAGGTCATTGAGGGTGTGCCCTTCAGGGGATATTAGGACCCTGGCCCCTCCCCCACCTGTTTCCCATTCACTGTGAGTTGAACAGGCGTCCCCTGCCATAATGTACTATGCTGCTCCAGGCCCAAAGCAACAGGACCAAGAGACCATGACTAACTTTGAAACCATGATCCCAAATAAACTTTTCCTCTGTGTAAGTCGATTATCTCAGGCATTTTCTCACAGCCATGGCAAAGGAGAACGCACTATTTCCAAATCTCTGATTACTCTTGAAACATCTTGAAAAATAAAAAAGCTTCCAGGTGAAAAGATGTATATGCATGGATGTATAAAAAGGGACAGAGGAGATCGTACAAATTTGTTAATTTATTACAAAATGTTCCACTCACAGAAAAACACAAGAAAACTTTTATACGTTTTTATATTTGGGGAAGGAAGTGGTCTCAGATACAAAATAATTTACACATAATCCGTACAATTTTATTTTATATAGAAATAGGTAATTATTACAACAGCTGTACAATTCACTACACTCATAATTACATAAAATCTTTTCTTTAGAAACATCTCAACAAAACATACAAAAAAAGCAAAGTGCATTTTTGAAAAGGAAAATCCAATCCTCAGAATTATCATGAAAGATATGTAGGAAGATGCAGCATCTCACTAAGGGCCAGCATGTGGTGGGGTTTCCCGGGAAACTGCAGCCCCCCCCAGGCTGCTTGGCTTATGAAACCTCTTCCCTCATAGTCTTAGCATTCTCTATGGATTTCTGGAACATCAGCTGCAAAATTGTGCTTCGCTTTGAGTCTACTTTTTGTAGTTGCAATCGAGGAAGTAAACAGGAAACAGTCCAGTGTTATGTTTGGGTAGGTGGGTGGGAAATCATCCCCAGTAGGGCACGGGGTGAAGCCTCATTCCATTAGGGTTTAGGCAGAGGGTGTGGGTCTCCAGCCTCGCTGATTGGTGGGCTGTTTTTGTTACTGTGGTCTCCAAATGCAGTCACGAGACCTTATTATTTTTTAAAAACAGAAAGTGCCTAAGTTATTTCCTCTGTGCAGCTGTGCAAATCAAAATAAGAACAACCATTTTAAAATAATGAAAAATAATCTCTCTCTCTCTCTCCCCCAACAGATCTCTGACCCAGTCCTTCTCCAATGCGAAAGAAAGATGATCAAGAGAGCGAAGGCCAGCTAGGGCGTGTGTGGACCGGGCGGTAGTCCTAAGGGTGATGGGTGCGCGCTGCGCGGATGCAGCCAGGGGCGCCAATCCCCGTGGGTAAACTGGGTTTCCAGGCCTCCCGGGGCCTTGGGTTCCCGTCCGGTATGGCTGTAGAGGGCGCCCGGGAACCCTGGCGGCCAGGGGAACATGGCCAGTATTCCTGATCTGTATTCCACGGGCCCAGCCGCTGCGCTCCAGGGATGGGTACCATCCAGGAGTTCGGAAATGGATGCAGGGTGCGCGAAAGCCGAGGGTTTGACTCAAACCCCTTCCCCACCTCCCGTGGCCGCCCCCTCGTCCATTGGTTAAAGCTGATTGTGTCCCGATGCCAGTGCCAGGGCACTACCGGGGCGGCTGCTGGAGGCCTGACGACTCGGACAGCCGGCTGACCCTGCGGGCCGGGCGCGCGGGCTGGGGCTGCGCGGGAGGCGGCAGGGTGTAGCCCAGGGTCCCGGGCGGCTGGGAGAAGGTGGAGAGAAGTAGAGAGTCCGGCTGCTCACCGTGCAAGGAGGTGGGTGCCTGTACCGGGCGAGGAAAGAAAAGGGGCTCCAGAGCCGTTCTGTGATTGCTCAGCCCTTCAGCTGACATTTCATGACCTTTGGGGAATGAGGTGGCCAGATGGGATCTGGTGCTCCAGACGCCATCAGCTACTGGACTGGCCCTTCCAAGAGTGGAGTCAAAGCGACCTCTCTGAAGCCAAGCTCTGCCAACACTGGGCGTTCCTTGTGGCCCAGTGGGCCCGCTCAGAATGATTGCTTACACGTGTGCACACCATTGCAATGTGTCCTGTGTGTTTTTGGATGATGCCACCTGGGGCCACATGTAGATTGTCGTTGTGGCAGAATCCACGCACACGGGCTCCCCTAACTATTCCCCAAACCACCCTTCACCTGAAGTTGAGAAGCTTCAACAGGTCAAAATAACTTGGAAAGAAGCTTCAGTCTTATTTCCCACTGGACCCTCCTGGTGAATGTACTTCTCCAGGTAGGCCAGCGAGGCCTCTCCACCTAGCCTTTAAGCTTGCCGGCTCACTGGCCTTAATGCTTGTGCTGGGCTGTCTGGCCAAAGCACAGTTCTTTCCTACCTACTCCTTCATCCACCTTTTGACTATTTCCTGGCTGTGTCAGGATCTGCAGCAGGGACAAACAGCCTTCAAAGCAAGCCAGGAAAGAGCTTTTCAGATATGGAATATGGAGCTTGGCTTCTCTCCCTAAACCCACATGGGTCCCCCCGCTGGGCCCTGGTGCCCACCTGTAGGTAGTGTGGCGGCTGCTGCTGCGCCTGTGCAGGCTGCAGGGGTGACGGCTGGGAGGCGGGGAAGCTGGGGTGAAGCACTGCCTGCCCCATCAGCAGGACGGGGGTCGGGGTGCTGCTGCTGGTGGGGTGAGAATCTGGATTTGGAAACACGGCCTGGCCCTGTGCGTACCTGTTTAGTTTTTTGTGGGAAGGACAAAAACAGATCCTTTAAGAAAGAGGTATTGATGCGTCAACTGAGAAGCACTAGCAGCAAAAGAAAAAGTAGGTAAGTCGGACTTCAACCAAAACTTGGTACATCAAAGGGCACCATCAGCAGAGGGAAAAGGAGCCCCCCAACCAAGGGAGAAAATATTCCAAATTATTCAGCTGATAAAGAATTGATGCTCAGACTACATAAAGACTCAGGGATTCTATCATCACCACCATCACCCTACCACCAGGCTGGAGCTACCATAACAACCTCATCAAAGCAACGGACAAAGGGCTTGAGGAGATATTTTTCCAAAGAAGGGACACAAGGTACGTGAAAAGATGTTGAATGTCACTTGTCAATAGGGAAAAGCAAACCAAAAGGAGCTACCCACCTCACACCCGCTTTTGATGGCTATTATATTGAAAACTAAGCCAGAAAATAATACTTGTTGGTAAGGATGTAGCAACACTGGAACTCTTGTGCACTGTTGGTGAGAATATTAAATAGATGGTGCAGTCACTGTGGAAAACGGTCTGGTGGTTCCTCAAAACAATTAAATACAGAATTACTCTATGACTGAGCAGTTCCGATTCTAGGTCTATACTCAAAACAAGAGAAAGCAGGCACTTGAACAGGTGTTTTCACACCTAGGCCAACATTATCCACAATAGGTAAAAGGTAGAGACAACTAATGTCCACTGAAAAATAGATAATGGAGAAAAATACATATATGTATTTGCAATATTCCATACATATAATGGGATATTACTCAGCCTTGAAAAGGGAGGAAATTTTAACACATGAATGGCCCTGGAAGACATTATGCTAAGTGAAATAAGCCAGTCACCAAAGGATAAATACAGCATGAGGTACCTAAAAGAGCCAGAGTCACAGAGACAGAAAGAATGGGGCAGAGGGAAGAGGGATGGAGTGTTATTCTTTAGCAGGTGCAGAGTTTCAGTTTGGGAAGATGAACAAGGTCTGTGGGCAGGGCTGATGGTTGCACAACAGTGTGATTCTACTTAATGCTACTGAATTTTGCATTTTAAAATGGTTTAAATAGTAAATACTTTATTATGTCCATTTTACCATAATAAGAAAAAGAGGTGTCAATGATAATGGTCTACTAACAAGGAGCAGAGAAAGGATCTTTAGGAAAGCTCTGGAAGATTCTGGATGTTTGCGAAGAGCAGTCTAATTTGCATTATATTTTTAGAGATGTTATTTCCCTCCATGGGTCATTTGTAACAGGCGTGGGGACTCCTAACTTGCCCTGCAGGGAGCCTGTGTGTGTGTGAGGCAGATCCTGACACTCTACGGAAAATGTGTCATTAGGTCATGTCTGGAAGGGACCGCAGGGGAGATGCAGAGGGTTTGACTGAAAACGGCAGATAAGGTTCTCAGAAGGGAAAAAAGTCTATTTTGCTCGTTTACTGCATTTCAAGCATTTCTGGAAAGTGATGTAATAAGTATCTTTCTGCTTATTTGGATCATTTAGGAAAAATAGGCAAAATGTAATACCAAAACCAAACCCCTGTGCTTAACCAACAGCAGAACAAGGAACTCTGAAAGATGGCTTCCTGTGGGATACATGTCACTCTCCCCCGCTCTGTGACCAGCGGGAGGGCCAGAAAGTCTCAGGGTGTACATGATACCAAGAGAGACCCCAGAGAGGGCCTACAAGGTCACATTGAAGATTCAGGAGGCCACAGGGGCCTGTGCCTTGGAGTAGATGGCCTCTGACTCTGCCATATTCTATGTAGAGTCTGAAAATGTAACCTAATTGCTTTAATGCTCAGTCATTTCATTGATTAAAGAAAAATAAAAAGGACTCTCCCTACACATAGAGTGTTTTGTTTGTTTGTTTTGGTACTGGGGATTGAATCCAGGGGTGCTTAACCATGGAGCCACATCTCAGTCCTTTTTAATATTTTATTTAGAGACAGGGTCTCGCTGAGTTGCTTAGGGCCTTGCTAAGTTGCTGAGGCTGGCTTTGAACTCACAATCCTCCTGTCTCAGCCTCCCAAGCTGCTGGGATTACAGGAGTGCATCCCTGCACCCGGCCACCACAGAGTTTTTATTGGGATAAAATGAAATCATGTCCATACGAGTCCCTGAACCCCAGCAATTCTCAGTTACTGTTAGCGAGAGCTGAAGCAGGACACAGGAAGGTCTTCTCTGGATTGTCCCTGGAGATACTTGCCAGGCCTCTTTAGCTAGCACTGTCCTGGTGAACTTGGAACTCAAATTCAACCAGAGTTTATATAAAACAGATGTCTGTACAGAAGTTCTATTTTTTCTTCCTTTCAAAGGGTTAGGAACTATTTTCAAATAGCATTCAAATAATTCTCTAGTTACCTTTATCCCTACTAATTAAGCAACTGAGCAAATCTGCTCCTTGTTCTGGGGCTACAAGTAGAAAAGAGACCAGGGAAGTGCTACAGGTTGCGTGTGCACCCCTTTGCAAAGTTCATATGTTGGAAACGGAACCCCCCCAAGTCCTGTGTAAATGGTATTTGAGGTGGGGCCTCAGAAGTAAGTAAGATTAGATGAGGCCATGGGGACAGAGCCTGCATGATAGCATTAGTGGCTTTATGAGAACAGGAAGAGAGATTGGAGCTAGCAGCTAGCAGGCTTGCTCTGTCTTGCCATGGGAGGCTTCCGCCATGTTATGATAAAGCAAGGGCCCTCACCAGATACCGAGCAGATGCTGGCACCATGTTCTTGGACTTCCCAGCCTCCAGAACCACAAGCCAAATACAGAGGTGTTTGTTCTTTATAAACTACCTAGCCTGTGGTATTCAGTTATAGCAAGAGAGAATGGATTACAACAGGAAACGAGAGGCAGGAGGCTGTGTTTCTGTGGGGGAAGGGGAGCCCCACAATGGCAGGGTCTCACAATCCTGGGGCAGTGCCAGAAACATGGGCAAAGGAGCTCAAAAGGTGCCTGTGGAACAGTCAGCAGGAGCCCGAGGGGGCTGTCCAGAAGGAGAGAAGGGTACCTTTACTAGGAATGTCACCCAGGGGAAAGGCTTTTAGACCTGTAAAGAAATCCCAAGAGGATAGCACACCGGGGAATATCGTTACCTGTTTTGTTCAGTTCCTGTTTGAAGCACAGAGTTTCATCAGCTTACATGGGAACAGGGGGAAGGGAAGCTAAGGGGATGAGTCCCCACAAAGGGGCCCGCTTTGAGCCTGTCTTTAGTAGGACATCCACAGTGAGCCCGCCAGCCCAGCCCATGAAACCCTGGAGCATCATCTTAAGGAGAAAGATGAAGCCCAGCCTGGGATCATTCCCCAGCCTGGGAGCTCTCTGCTCCTCCCTCCTCCAGGGCCACCTACTTGACTTGCCGTCCAGTCCTGCTGACCTCTGAGGCTTGCCTCGCGTCACAGGATCCAGGCATCATGGGCTGGATGGGCTGGCTCAGCAGCAGCCTTTGAGCAGGAAGAGAGAAACGGCAAATGTCAAGTCAGTACGAACTGTAGCCCTGATGCCCAAGGCAGCAGGGTCTCTGGATCTTCTGTGACTGACTCTCATCCCTGCTTCCCCAACTCTGTTCTCAGCAGATCAGAAGGCAACGGGTCCCCTCCAAGGACCCCAAGCCCTCTCTTGCTGCTTACTGAGCTGAGAGCCATGAATGAAGCGTGGCCTCGCACCTGAGCTGCCGGTCATGGCTGAAGTCGGGGCTGGGCTGGCACTGGCTGGCGTCCTGGGAGGCGGTAGTGGGTGTAGTCAGGCTCAGGCCCGGTGGGAGCACAGCCGCAGGGCTGCTGAACTGGGGCGTCAGGCTGCTCACTGGACGGCTGCTGCCCTGCATCATCTGGGAACTCCTTACTGCCTTTGAACCCTGGAGCATCATTTTAACAAGGACAAAACTTAGACTCAACTCAGGTCACCTCTCCAGGAAACCTCCCCAGACTCTTGCTCTTCAACTTAACCCTGGCCATTCCTCTGATGTAGGACCTACCAATCACGTATCGAACTATTTTGATGTTGTGACTGTCTTCCCCATTGGATTATAAGTGCCTCAGGGATTCTTGGAATCCTTGTGGACCTTGGTTAGTGCCAAGGTTTTAGCAGACAAGTAACAAACATGCATTGAACTGAATACTTTTTTGCTTCACAAATTCTACTTCAGATGCTATTTCTCCAACTCACCAGTCCTACTCCTGCCTCAGGGCCTTTGCACATGCTGATCCTCTGTGTGGAACACTCCTGCCCCCTGATATTGATATGCTTTATTCTCTCGTCCCTCAGGCCTTTGCTCAGACACTATCTTTGCAGGGAGGGCTTCCCTGCCACCTATTTAAAACCTAGCCCATAACCCCATCTTCACTAGTGTTCCCACATTACCATTTGATTTTTACTTACCCTCCTCTCCAACTTGGAAAATATTTTTGCATGAAATAATAAATGAGGCTTAGGCTAGCATTTTGTTTTCCATCAGCTCCATCGACTGTCCGTTCATACAATGATATCACGATGCTTTAATTTTTAGTGCTTTAACATCTTTCAATATTGGATAGTGTGAATCCTTCCTAAACTTTCCCCTTTCTCAAATTTCCTTGGCTATCCTCACACATTTGTTTTCCTGATGACCTTTCCAATCAAAAGGCTGCATTTTCAACAAAACCAATTTGGATGAAGATGGATTAAACTCTTATGCATGTGAAGTCAGTCACTGAGCAAATATTTTTGAAACAAATTGCATCTGCTCTAAACATGCCCAGATGAACTTCCTGTCATTAGTCTCTAAATAATACAAAACCCCATAGCATCAACCTAATATTAAATATTATAAGTCATCCAGAGATGACTTCAAGTATATAGAAGCATAACTCAGTGGCAGAAGGCTTGCCTGGCCTGCATGAGGCCCTGGGTCAGTCCCCAGCAGAAAAAGAAAACTATGTAAGGAGGGACGTGCATGGGTTCTATGAATACCATGCTATCTTTTTTAGTTTGTTTTGGTACTGGAGATTGAACTCAGGGGCACTCGACCACTGAGCCACATCCCCAGCCCTATTTTGTGTTTTATGTAGAGACAGGGTCTCACTGAGTTGGCTTAGCGCCTCGCCCTTGCTGAGGCTGGCTTTGAACTCCCGATCCTCCTGCCTCAGCCTCCCAAAGTGCTGGGATTACAGGCGTGCGCCACTGTGCCTGGCCTATGCTATCTTACATAAGGAACTTGGGCATCCGTGGGTTTTGTTACATACTGGGGTTCCTGAATCCATGCCCTGCAGATTCTGAGGGGTGACTGCACTTATCCATATTGTGTTGTATGCAATCTGGCTAAGTTCCCAGATTCTCTATGAGACTAGGCGCTCCTTGAAGGCCAGGACACCTCTGGTCTGTCTTTGCTCCCCTGTGACTACAGGAGCTCAGTGATGCTTCCTGGGGCCTCCACCACTTTCCATAGACAGGAGGTCTGGAGGAGAGGCAGCGTCCTGCCTTCTGTCTGTGATGTGCCAGAGCAGGGGCTCAGGTCCTCATTCCATGCCATTGAAGTGACCCAGTCAGATAGTGAAGTCACTGGTGGTGTGTAATGAGTGGAAATGGTTGCAAAGGCAGGGCTTGGCAGGGACTGTAGGTGATCAGGAAAAGCAAGGTGGTCTGGGGTAAGAGACAGTGAGCAGAGGAGGCTGCTCACATGGATAAGGGCTGAAAGCAGTGGGCAAATGGGGACCTAGAACAGGTGTGCAGGGACACGTGGCCATCAACAAGTGCTTTTTTTTGATACCGGGGATTGAACTCAGGGTCAGGGGCACTCGACCACTGAGCCACATCCCCAGCCCTATTTTGTGTTTTATGTAGAGACAGGGTCTCACTGAGTTGCTTAGCGCCTCGCCGTTGCTGAGGCTGGCTTTGAACTCGCTATCCTCCTGCCTCAGCCTCCCAAAGTGCTGGGATTACAGGCTTGCGCCACTGCGCCCAGCTCAGCATGATGTCTTTAGGGGCAAGGGCTTAAAATGCAGTAGGAAACCACTACAAGTTGGACATTCAAAACGACTTAAAAGAAAAGCCCACCACCATAATCTAGTTCAGAGAGTAACAGTATGTAGGTTTGCAGTCCTCATGGGCTGCAGGAATCAAGTACATCCTAGACTGCAAGTGTCTGCTCTCACGGCAAGGACAAAGTGTGGACAGGGCACATTTACCTGGGTCGATATCACACTCGATTCTCTGAGCAGGTGCTGGTTTGTGACCTGGGTTGAGGCGATCTGCCCCGGAAGTTGCGGGCTGGCCACAAGCTGGGGCTGAGACACGGCTGCCGGCCTCTGCTGCAGCTGCTGCTGAGCTTCAGGCCGCTGGGCACTGCTGAAGCTCAGGGAGACGGCGGGCTGCTGCAGAAACATCTGGGAGCAGAAGAGAAACAGCTGTAAGGTTGAGGTCACAGTTGGTGGTCAGATTCTTGTTGTCCCTGTTCTAGCTGGAAATAGATCATCTACTCAGCTCGTGGACAGCAGGTGCCTAGGATGCTTCTAGCACACTGAAAGGCTCTGGACACAGTGGCTGAGTTGGAGAGACACTGTCCCTGCCTTCCTGAAGGTTGCCGTCCTGTGACTGATATCTGCCAGGGTGAAAGAAGTTTAGATCTAGATGCTTCTAAGTAATTGGAAGCACTTGTCTATAGTCTAAATTGGCTTATTAGTTTCTAATCAGAAGAGAGAGACACTTATGAATCAAATGAGCTCTGTGGCCGAAGGTTGGCTAACCCACAATGTGGGCCCCATCTTTCTTGAAGAAGGATGGGGCCCTTTGATGCACTTTGGGTCTCTGCAAAGTGACCAGGGACAGTATCCATGTTGCCCTTGGGAATCATCAACCAGTGTCCTCAGCTGAGGGGGCAAATCTACTCCCAGAAGCAGGTGACCCTATCATCCCAGGCAGGACGGTAAACACAGACAGGATGACTCAGCATTGAGTCCACGTGCTTCAGGATTAGGTTCAGTATTGTCGCCATCGCAGTTATCCTCATGCCTTCCAACATCTCAGACGTCGCCGACATCTAACAGGTGGCGATATGTCAGCTGGATTGTGTTAATTAGAAGGGGTTGAGAGGACTTGATGAAGTTGGTAAAGAGCTTAAGTATTCATGAGAATCTCTACTGATTTCCAAAAGTTTGGACAGTGTACAGCTGGCCCTCCGTACCTGCAGATGCCACCTACCTTAGATGAAAAATATTTGGAAAAAAATGGCATCTGTACTGAACACACACAGGTGTTTTCTTTGTCTTTATTCCCTAAGCAATACAGTAGAGCAACTATATGAGGTCATATTGCATCACGTGGTAAGTCATCTCGAGGGGACTGAAAGTCCACGGGGAGGATGTGCATGAGGTCCTACCCAGGCACCTCGCCATTTTACACGAGATTCTTGAGCATCTGAAGGTGTTGGTCTCTTAGGGGGTCTTGGAACCAGTCCCGCAAGAATGCCATATTTTGTTTTAAAACAGTTGAAGTGCTTAGGAAGTTTGACTTCTAAGGTTTTTTTAACTCTTCTTTGTTAGATATGTGAAATGTTTGAAGATTCAGAGAAATGAAATTTGTAAATTAATGGCTTTGGCAGATAATGCTGATTATTTGAGACTTGTTAAACTTATAAACTAAGTGAACATCAACTAAAAAAACAGTAAGGATTGTTCTTTTTAAGTTTGTAAGAAAAAAATAAGATCTGTAAGTTGACTCTACATATTTAAGAAAAACAGATTTGATAATAATTTAACCAAAGACCTATAACAACTGTCAGGTTTGGTCAGGATCCAAGATGCCCAAATAAGGAAGCTGGTCAGCAGAGCTGCAAGCCAGATGTGACATCACTAGTGGACATGCCTCCTGTCAATCAGCGAGTTTTCCTGACCCATCAGGAAGGACTATGGCCTTCTCTTCCTGTACCCAACCCCTCCCCTTCCTGACCGGGTTTTCTTGAAATTCTCTAAGCACGGAATCTCCGGCGCCATTTCTCCTGACCCGCTCTGATGGACGGG